>JAZHYW010000555.1:0-149867 GCA_037355805.1 Ixodes ricinus
TCCTGTCATTCTGAACTCCGGCGAGAAGGAGCAGTCGGTCTGCAATCGGTGTACGTGCAACATTCTGGCCCCACTACGGTGACCTCGCTCGGGCACGCCGTTACCAGAAACACCGCGATGAGTCCTGCAGTAATCCCATGATGAAATGGCATGGTTACCTTTTGGCTTCTTGCGGCTTGAGCTTTGGCTTCTTTCAAAGTCTGCCCAATGGCAACCCTGGCCCCTACCAACAACGCTTGGGCTGCGCGGGTTTCGCCGAACGACCCGCACCAACGGTACGATGAGCGCCAACGAGACATCGACTTAAGTATCTTCGCAGTGTCCCGTCTCCTGCACCCACTGTACCGCGAGGAAGCTCGCTCGGCTTCACCTCGACGTCCTGCATCACCTGTCCATCGGTCCTGCCGAGAGAGCCTGTCACCAGTGTCCTGCCGGGAAAACTAAGTCCCGCAATACAGGAGGTGGTGTTGCCGAGGACGAACGACGCCAATATCCTCACGAAATTCGGAGGGCTTCCCCACTAGCAACGAGACGCATCAGAGCGAAGCTTCTGCGACGGGTGTCTAGTAACCTCGACGTAATTATCGACGGCCACGACGCGAAGGCGCTCATGGACACCGGAGCAGCCTATTCGGTTTTAGATGAGAAGCTCTACCGCCGCCTTCGGAAGGTGATGACGCCGTGGGATGGCCCGAAAATACGAACCGCCGGCGGACATCTCATCACACTAATAGGGAGGTGTACTGCGCGCGTGGACCTACACGGGAAGACCTGTCCCGTGAAATTCGTCCTCCTCAAACACTTTTTGAGAGACGTCATCCTTGGCATGGACTTCCTCTGTGAGTACGGTGCCGTGATCGACCTTGGAGCAAGCAGGTTGACGCTGCGAAAGCCCGCTCTACCTCCGGAGCGACCCAGAACGACGCCTGCCGCGAAGGGATCCAAAAACGACGCCTGCCGCGGATGGATCCAAAACGACGCCTGCCACCGTCCGAGTCATTGCGGACCACCTGAACCTGCCGCCATGGTCGAGTGTTCTTGTGCCTTTCGTGACCAATGCAGTTGCCAGCGCGAAAGTCCTTCTGGAAGGCAACATCCAACTGCTTCTCGAAAGAGGAGTAGGCATCGCAATAGGCCGTAGAGGAGCTGCAGGATGGACGTTCTGTGATCCTCGTGACACACTTTCGACCGGATGTGCAGCACTTCACGAAAGCTGGCGCTGTAGGACAAGTCGAAGAACTCAGGGCCGACGCCTAAATCGCCGCGATCTCCGACGAGCCCTCGCCGTGTCAGCCGCACAGTACATCGCCATCGCAGCTCGTCATTAACCCCGAGCTCAGTGGCACGGAACGACGACAGCTTGGAGACTCCTCGCCGAGTTCGGCTACCGCTTTGCGACAACGTCGAGGGTGGGCCAGACAAGAGTTGCGAAACACCGCATCGTTACCAACGAGGATGTGCTTCCTGTGCATCGGCCGCCGTACCGGGTTTCCCCAAAGGAACGCGAGGCCATTCAGGAACAGGCACAAGAGATGCTTTACGACAACATCATTCAAACTTCGAGCAGCCAGTGGGCCTCTCCAGTCGTACTGGTGAAGAAGAAGGATGGAACGCTTTGATTCTGCGTTGACTACCAGCGGCTCACCGCGGTCACGAAGAAAGACGTGTATCCGCTCCCCCGCATTGAGAACACCCTGGACCGGCTGCGCCACTGCTGATACTTTTCATCGTTGGACCCTAGGAGTGGCTACTGTCAGATCGAAGTCGACGAACGGGACAGTGAAAAGACTGCCTTCGTCACGCCCGACGGACTGTATGAGTTCAAGGTGATGCCCTTCGGACTGTGCATGGCGCCGACAACATTCCAACATGTCATGGATACCGTCCTGTCAGGCCTCAAACGACAGAGCTGCCTCGTTTACCTTTACGACGTCGTGGTATTCTCGGCCAACATCGACGAGCACTTGCAACTCGTTCGAGCCATTCTTGAGGCAATCAGGACCGCAGGACTCACCCTCAAGCCGACGAAGTGCTTCTCCAGGATCAGGATGGAAGTCCTGATCCCGAGAAGGAGTCACGCCGTAGCATCATTTTCACCGACCACTGACAAAAAGGCCGTCCAAAGATTACTGGGACTTTGCGTACTACCGGCGATTCGTTCGAAATTTTGCTAAGGTTTCTGCGCCACTCACGCAACTCACGAAAGACGCCGTAAACTTCAAATGGAGTGGAGAACAACAACATGTGTTCGACGACCTAAAGCGACGGCTCCAGTCACCACCGATTCTCGACCAATCAGCCGAAACGGAGGTTCACACGGACGCCAGCAATACAGGACTCGGAGCAGTACTGGTCCAACGACAAGAGGGTGCAGAGCACGTGATGGCATACGCTAGCCGGACGATGTCGAGCGCAGAACGCAATTACTCGAGGACAGAGAAGGAATGTCTTGCCATCGTCTGTGCCATCACGAAATTCCACCCGTTTTTGTACGGGAGTCTTTTTCGGGTGGTCACCGACCACCACGTCCTGTGTTGGTTAGCGAGCCTGAAGAACCCATCGGGACGCCTCACTCGGTGGAGCCTACGACTGCAAGAGTACGACGTGACCGTGGTCTACAATTCAGGCCAAAAACACAGCGACGCCGACTGCCTGTCCAGAGCCCCTGTCGAATCAACTACCGGCTGTGTCAAAGACGACGACGACGATCGCTTTCTTGGCGCGGTAAGCATTCACGGTATGGCAGCGCTCCAGCGGGACGATCCTGAGCTGTGCACACTGATGGACCACTTGGAGGGACAAGGGGGTATCATTCCCCGGGCCTTCTCACGTGACCTGCCAAGATTCGCCGTCCGGAGAGGTATCCTCTAAAAGAGAACTTCGGGGGCAACAACTCGGCGTGGCTCCTGGTGACTCCTGCTAGTCTTCGAGAAGATATCTTCAAAGCCTGCCACGACGACCCGACATCTGATCACCTTGGCTACAGCAGGACTCTTGGACGGATTCGAGAAAATTACTACTGGCCCAAGCTCCCGAAGACTGTCCACCTCTACGTCCGTTCGTGCCACGAATGCCAACGACGCAAGAAAACACAGACGAGGCCGCCAGGTCTGCTGCAACCAATCACGCCCCCGACTGCACCGTTCTAGCAGATTGGAATGGATCTTCAAGGACTTTTCCCGCCGTCGACGCAGGGAAACCGTTGGATAATCCTGGCAATTGATTATCTCACCAACGCCGAGACATAAAGCACTCCCGTCGGGGACAACCGTGGACGTGGCCAAGTTTTTCATGGAGTCTACCGTCCTCCGACATGGCGCTCCTCAACTCGTGATTACGGACAGAGGCTCCTCGTTCATGACGCAACTGACACAGGAGATACTCCGCCTGAGTTACACTGACCACCGCCGGACCACGGCATACATCCCGCTGACCAACGGGCTGACAAAGCGACTAAACAAGACCATTGCCGACATGATTTCGATGTACGCGGACGTGGAACACAAGACGTGTGATTTGCCCTACGTCACGTTTGTGTACAACACGGCGATTCAAGAAACTACTGGCATTACATATTTTTAGCTGGTGCACTGCAGACAGGTGACGACGATGCTTGACGCCATGCTGCCCCATGAACCGACGTACGAAGGCACCGACGACGCCCAGCTGGTCACCCAACGGGCAGAAGAGATACGCCAGCTAGCCCGTCTTCGCATAAAGCGACCAGCAACGTGTGGACGCTGGCCGGTACAACCTCCTTCGCCGCGACGTGGAGTTCCAGCCCGGAGACAAGGTGTGCGTTTGGACTCCCATTGGCCGCCGCGGCCTCAGCGAGAAGCTGTTAAAGCGCTACTTCGGACCCTACAAGGTCATTCGCCGCCTTGCGGACTTGAACTACGAGGGGCTCACTGACGGAACCCGACCATAAGCTCGCCGCCAACCACAACCCGAAGTCGTCCACGTAGTTTGACTCAAGCCGTTCTACGCTCGTTAGGATTGCGACACTGTATGTTTATTTAGTTTCACCGCAAATTTTCTAGCCATTTCTGTTTTCCTTTCGCGATGGATCGAGGCGATGCACTTTTAAATATACGGGAAAATGCCGCGCGCAGGCCCGAGAAAGCTACACACGGCCACGGACTTCTAGAAGATTCGAGTTTATTCTCGCACCAGACATAACTTTCCCCCTGCTTTCTTGTTCTCGATAGTGCCAGTTTATCCTTGCCCCGAGCGCGCGACGCTCAACTTTCTTTGCCGAACTTTCGAGATACGGACACACGGTAGATAAGCAGCTGCCCGCGACCTTGTCGAGTCAGTCTCGCTCACGCTCTCTGTTTCGCCGCCGAATCATAGAGCAATATACACAAGGTAAAGAGCGGACACTGCCATAGGCCCCAGCGGCCCAGATAGACCAGTGACAGCTAACGCTCCTAGCGGGCGGCATTAAGCACAACTAGGTTCCGGTTCCGGTAAAGTCAGTTTCGATTTTGATTTGGGCGTTTCTGTTCCAGTTCTCCGTACCCTTCTCCTTTTTTTCTCCCTCTCTTTTCTCCTCCCCTCGCTCGTCGCTAGGCTCTTGGGATGTCCTCGGCTTCCGGAGCCGCTGTCTTTTCTTTTTTAATGTTGACACAGTTTTATTTTAATTTTGATGCCAGAATCGGTGCAAAATATGTCAAACAATATTTAAACTTACATTAAAAAAACAGAGGTGTATTTCTTGTTTTTTTTTCACTGTAAAGCATTCAAGTTACACAATCGCCACATTGACTCCTGGCTGGTGGAGCATTTTGCAGTTAACAACAGTAAGTGGCTGGAAAACACTTTATTGGACCACATTCATATATACATGATTTACTTAAGAAGATCTATGTTTTATGAGAAACGGATACTCGCAAAAATAAATGAATATGAAGGAGTTCGGCATATCGTACACTTCGTAATAATTTTTTAGCCGAACCAAGTTACAAAACTTTCCACAGGGAACATGCTGAATGATCTATTCACTTTCATGCCAACTCGGGCACGGAAAGTGAGTGCAGAAATAAAAAAAACATCGCTATCATTAGCAGTCATAATCGTATAATAAAAGTTGGAAGCACACGCCAGATAGTACAAATTCCCAATATCCGGCTAACATAAAAACACGAATTGGCATAGCTCAAAACTCACTGCAGGCGAGCCACCACCAAACAATGACAACACTATGGGGAATCTGACAAGATTCAACATCCCTGAACATTCCCTGAAACACATTTGTTCAAAACAAGAAGGATGGCTTCAAAAAAAAGAACGGCAAAACAAAAATTATATACTGTATATACAAGGGTGGATATATTTTCTTTTAAATATGTATAGCCTCTGTACACTATGTTCTATAGAAATATTGTAGAAGGTGGATAAATAGTTTCGTAAGGGTGCCGTGATACACATTTGCTGGAAATAAGGGAAACAAATTTTGGAGTGCAAGCTGCACCGCCCAAACAATAAGCACTTTCTACTTCTGATTTTGCAACCACCTATGTTACACTTCACAATTAAACCTGTCTAGTCGCTTACCATCAAGTGAAGAGTGCAATCGAGGTTTATACAAGCTCCGGTTAAGAAATCGAACATTCCAACACAAGCGTATTCTGCAAAATATTTTTAAAAAACCTTTTGTGGCACTCCTCTAAGAAAAGGCTAAAACCACCGAGGCCTGGAAGTGTACGGCACAGGGCAGCACACACGCCTCGAACACGCGACACACCTCTATTATGGCTAGAAAGTGATTTTCTAGTCGCTGAATGAAATTAAAGGCAGCCTGTGATGGTACTACTAGGTTCCCGAAGAGATTTCCATGCACGTGGTATGCTCTTAGCACAAGAATGTACTGGTGGGGCCTGGTCATGTTGTCAGACGCATCCCTCAGCAGCTGAGAACAGCCACAGCTGTGGGTTGTCTGTTCAAGCAAAATCTTGATCAAATAGTCCCCAAAGTAATAGGGGACGAGTCATCAATTATGTTAGACCTTATGTCTGATGTCAGCTCAGAAATATCCTCTAATAAGAAAATTTATCAATTGGAAGACATTCCACATTGTCTGCAATTGAACTCTGATGATGCGAAAAAATTGGCAACTTCTTGAGGAGATCCTTTTTGTCATACTCTACGTTTCTAAATTTCGACAGCTTGAACAGTTTCTTTTCCCTATGTGCTTTAGTCCAAAGGTGAACTGATACACATTTGGGTTTTTATTGCAGCCCAGTATTTGTCGTATAGCTCCAAAAATGTTTTCAAGTGGGTCTTGATGTAGGCATTGTGTAAGAACTGAAAGTCATGGTTGTTTGAAAGCTCATTCCAGAGCATGAGGACACTTTTTATAGTAACTTGTCGCCCTAAGATGGTTTGTGGCTGCCCCCTACTTTGGAGCTTCCATGATGAAATCCATCCGACTTGCTGGTGAAGGAAAGCGAGTATCTCAGATTCTCCTTTCAGAATGGCATCAAGCAACTTCTGTCATGTCTTCTTGAATTGTCAGCTATTTAGACAATCAAAACGTCTGTCCATCCTATCACAGAAAAACGCTGTTACCATTGCTGCCTCAGGAAGCTTCTTGGCATAAACAAGGGATAGGATTGCAAGACAGAGTGAGGCATTCAGTTCCTGTGCGGCACGCTTTACATTCATGTTACGGAAAGGTGTTTTTTTTTTAAATGTGTATCTCAGTAAGTTTCGGAGCCAGTCGCAACCTCATCTCATGGGTAGAGCCCTAAACTTCAACAATATGGGACCACTCAGTGACCTCATTTTCAATGCAAAGTTTGTCTGCTTGGAGATTGTTTCTGGTTCTTTTAATGAGGTGCGGAACATGAAAGATAAAGTAAACATGTTTGTTGTCAACTTAAAAAATGATTTATCAACAGACACACCAAGTTGGTTGGTCAAGCTTACGTTTGAAGAACCCTGATCACAGACCACAGATTGTACTGTAAAGCCAACAGTCTTAAGCTCCCGAATGAGAAAAATTAAGATACTGCTGTTAATAGAATACAGTGTTGAAGTGTGCCCAACAGTGGATGCAAGGGCTGAACCCACCTCCTGGAAATTCCAGAAGGCACAACAACCAAGGCTTTATCTGCAACGTTAAAGGTTTCGTTCAACACCTTCATCTGTAAACCCATAGACAATGTCAAGTGCAGTGTGGTAAGTCAATTTCTTATTTAAAACAATATCATCGAAAATCAAAGTGCCCACAGGATCACGCGCAGCTCCAAAAGCCCGAAGGAAACAACAGCGCGAGAAGCTCAAGCCGCTCGGCTCCACAAACTCACGCCTAGCATGCGAGCACGCTGGCGGTCATGCGTCACATTGTTTGATGCAAAGACGACCGAACAGGCTGCAGTAGAAAGCACAGACGGACGGCACGCACGGCACGGACGAACGACGCACGGCCGAGCAGAGGCTATACACAGTGATGCAGAGGCGGCGACGGCGTGCAGACAGGCAGGCCATGGCCGGCACCATTCATCACGTGGTTTTTGTGACGTATTAGATTAAAACCATTTAGTCGTTTTAAGTACTTTAAATAATTTCAAAGCATAACAATTTAAAAGATAAATACTTCTCACAAAAAGAGTTCAAATCAATTTTAACCAAATTACAGAAAACCGCCACGTTGCGGAGGGCATCAAATGCACTATCTGGGCCGCGAATCGGCCTTTGCGTCCTCTCTTTACGATTACTGTATTACTCTATGGCCGAATCGCCGTCTGCTTTTCTGCTGCCTCGACGCTCTTTCCTTACTTATTTTGTTTGGCACAAGTTAGCCGATTAAACCTTTACTTTTCAGTTCACTGCTCGTCTTCATGTCACCTCCGTTCGTGACAATGGGGCCAATATTTTGTAAGAGGTGAAAATGACTATGTGCACCTCGATGGGACATTAACCGTAGACATGAGCTTATGAATCCAATTGTTTTCCGCGGTATTGCGCAGAAACTGTATCAATCGACAAGTTATTGATGACATACGTAGTAACGCAGAAAGTGGAGTAAAGTTGAAAGTTGAGTAACGTAAAAAGCTGAGCTAGCTGGTGCTTACGTATCACTAGACTTCACCTATGTGACTTTCAAATTAATTCACGCTCTGAATAAAAGCGATTTTTTTAAATTAAACAGAGTCGATTATCGCATTGAACTGCACACGAAAAGCAAACATTTTGCATTTGCCAACTTGACAAATAGTCCAAATTGCGAACGTCTGAACCAGCAAATTCTTATCGACTTCCATTCAGTATGTAGCTGACGTAGAAAAAATAACGTTACCTAATTCTACGAGTAAGTTCGAAAAACAAATGCAAAATATTCAGCGAAATTTCAGATGAGAGTATTATTTATTTATGCCCGTTTCTGAGGTGTCACACAAGGTTAGACAGGCAATGTCTCGGCAGCCAAAGTTAGCCTGAAGCGGACACAAGCCAGTATTGCTATTCAGCATTAGGTCGCGTTTTGAGATCACGTGACTTGTCACGTGAATATAAGTCGCAAACATTTATAACATATAATGACATGATATGGCGCCGTGACGTCGTGTGGTCGTGGTTGGTGCCACATTACATCGTGTAGCGGGAACACCATCAGGCTTATGACGCCACGTAAACACTGACTGCTATTTGTTGTGGAACCCAACTTTGGTTAAATATATCTCAACCAAAGTGTGCGCAATTTTTGCGCGTGTGCGTGTGCGCGTGGCGTCACTTCCGGGCATCCTGGCCACTAGGGGTCCAAATATTTAGCCGCAGGGGCAAAACGAGACAAAAAATTGGCACGGGGCAGAGCTCGAGCAGCGAGGTCGGGGATGGTTGGCGACTAAACTGTAAAGGAAAAGCGCTGCCTTCAGATCGTCCAACTGTCAGACAGTAAATCCTTCGTACCTCGTGTTGTGCGATCTTCTTCGGGGAGTTGGAGGCGGGGCCTGATCGGGTGATCAATAGAGTGAACACTCCCATTATCTGGCTCTCGGACGTGGGGCCCGATCATCTGGTCATTGCTTTCGGTTTTTTCTTTGAAGTCCCTCAAGGCTTTCGTCGACCAATTTTGGGGGAATGGCCCACCTAAATCAATGAGCGGTCGTTATTGTGAAAACCGACGCTGACTATCGATAGGAGGTTAAGAGTGGCTGCGAATGGGAGATCTTTTTTCTTGGTGATGGTAAGTGGTGTCGGACGCCGAATGAATTTTTTGATGAGCGTAGTCATGAGCTCTCAAACGTTTTCGGAACCTGGGACTCCAGCTGCAGTGGCGGATGTGGGAGACGTTGGCGAGCTCATGCGCACCTTGATGGCTATGTTCGAGACGCTTTCGCGAGTGTTTGGAGTGCCGTTCCTACGTCTGTGTACCACCGTGGTTAAATGTCCCGACTTCGATAAAATCAGGGGTACCTAAAAATAAATAAGTTAACAATTTTCTGCAGGACTTGGATGCTGCCTACCGCGGTTGAATATTCCTACGTCAAAATAATCAGGGGTCCCTGAAGAAAAATAGGTTCACGATTTATTGCAGAACTTAGATGCGTGCATAGCGCCCCTTCTCCAGCCGAGGGCACAATGGAGCCCTGCTGCGTGTTGACAGGACAGATTGCGGAATCCCAGATCTGGTACCGTAGCAGTTCTAGGACGCTGCGCGAGAGAGGAGGGTATTGTGACCTGGGGGAAGTGGTCAGCAAGGAAGAGCTTGTCGATTTACGAAGGGCAGATTTTTTTTTTTTTTTTGAGCTGGCGTTGAAAAGATTGTGAAAATGGCAGCTGGGACCGGGAGAACTGGCGGTGGGTCTCTCAGTGCGTGCCGGAAGAATTGTGGGAATAGCAGTTGAGACCGGAAATACTGGCGGACGAGGCTTTTAGTCGGTTTTGGAAACGTTGCAGGAAAGACAGTGCACACGGGGAGCGCTTCAGGCAATTTGATGCGCACTGCGATTCGTATCTGCTGTAGTAACACGGTTTGTTGATTCCCGTCATCTCAACAACCGAGAAAAAATGTTGGAAGGCCGACTCTACCATCAAAGTTCTGATTCCCAGGAGGCATCGGGAGAGGTTTAACAGATGTTTCTACGCCTCCGCTCCGGCTCAATATAGCAGTGGCAGCAATACTCTCTATCAGTTATGTCGCGCCGCCACCTGGCCGCAGATGTGAGGGGACGTATTCCGGTACACTCAATGATACGCGGCCCACCAACAAGCAAATTCGAAATGCGGGAGGCCTCCGGGATTGAGGCATCCGTTGGGATATAACTATCCGTGGGAGGTAATGTTCCGCGATATGATTAACCCTGCCGCAAAATTGTCGATTCCGCAAGGACCGAGTAGGCAGTGCGTGGCGGTTAGATTCATTGTCACCTGGAATTTAATGTCAGGGACGAGGTCTTAGGGAGAACCCGCCCACCGAGCCGCACGGAAGGCGGTTTCGCTGCCTCACTGGTTCCGAAGTGGGCAGAGCCGTACGACATAAGGACACAAGTGTTTGATCTTACCTACGGACTTACTCGGCTCATTTTGCATTAGCAGTCTGAATGTCGCCGATTTGAAGGGTATTTCATTCGCGACAAGGATATGGAGAGTGTTTTGATCCATCAATTTATTGCGCGTGACCCCAATCGCGGATCAGGTGCGGTGGTCAGCCGCTTCGTGAGGGAATTGACAACATCTCCGGTATTCGGAAGAGTGGGTGGCGCAGAGTACAATGATTCTCCACGCCTTTAACTGTGCTCTATCACAAAGAATGGCCGCCTGGCATACACCGCTGGGGAAGAACTCGATGTGCTGCCGCTCCTGGACGGCTTCACGAGGCAGAGCACCAAGGCATGCACCCTGGATTCCTGTCGTACTACTCGCAGCGCACCCAGCCGTGGAGGCGGCAACTCTGGAGGAGGCACGGTAGTGGAGCCGTTCGGTTTTGAAAAAGACATATACCGTGCCCAGCGGGAGCAGGTCAGTTTGCCCTTACCGTTGCAAACCTTCCACGAACGGGTCAACCTAGTCGGCGGCAAGTGGACCAGTTTGGAACAAGCCCCCATGCCACGTGGTGGCCACGAGGACAGCGGCCGAGTACCCGGAGGTTGTCCACTGTGTCTTTCAAGTATGGCAATAGCAACTGAGGATCGAGGCAGGGCAGCCCGGCGACACCATCCTTCCGCCCTTCCAAGGGCATCCGCAACCAACTATGGCTTGCCCTCTTGGTTTGAGAACAGCGGCTGGCTGTGCTGGTTTCCCATCATACACCCCGACACAAACAAGTCCAGAGGCGTTCAACAGGAGCGGCTGAAGACGCTGCCCCCCCCTCCCTTTCCCAGCGATCGTGGAGTCGGCAGTTCAGCTGGTGGGACGAAACAGGCTCGACCAGCTCTCACCTGATGCCCTGTTCCTCGGTCATCTTCCTGTGTGCAATGCGGTCGCCACCTGCGCCATCCAAGGCCCACAGCCATCGCCTCAGAGCCCCCGGCGTCATCCGCCTGTGAATTGTCCAACACCCTTTGCTGCTCCAAATACTTTCCAGAAAGCACCTGTGTCCGAGGCCGGCGACATCCTTTTCGACGTCCCTAAAAATCTCCGTCTTGAAGCCCTCCCCTCATCCACCCCATCAGTCCTTCGTTTCAAGGGGGTGATGTATGGGGTGCGTGGCCACGAGGGGGCCGGTTGTGGTCCCGCGTGTGCCAAGTGAGAAGAAAAGAGTGCTGCGCGGGGCAGAGCTCGAGCAGCGAGCTCCGGATGGTCGGCCACGGAACTGTAAATGACAAGGCGCTGCCTCCAGAAGGTCCCACTGTGAGAAAGTAGATCATTCGTACCTTTCATTGTGTGATCTCCAATAAGGCGGTCGTGGCGGGTCCTGATTGGGCGGTGGCTTAACTGGACAACCACGCACTTTACACCCTAAAGCACATATTGTGTTAAAAATAAACAGTTGGTTCTCTCCTACGTGACGTCAAACCCTGCATGAGTCTATGGTGGGCCATAGTGTAACAGTCGTGAAGTGAAGGCGGTCCCGCAAATGAATCCTACTGATCGGTGCCTAAGGCACCGAGTTCTAAATATCCCAAACATCACGAATAATGCTGGGAATAAAGGTCTACCTGCTGCACAAGCTTGCCTTCCTCGTACCACAGATTGGACGTAAATAACAAAAATGAGGTGTCAAGAAACGTCCGTGCAAGATATTAGTTGTTGCCTTTGGCGTATAAACAGGTAAGGTTGCAGACACCAGCACGTGCAGCAGATAGATCTATATAGCCAGTATATTGAGTTATACTTGCGCAATTTAACAATATGTGAATTGTGTGCGGGACGCGGCGCCACCTTGCACTCACGGGCTAGGAGATGCTAACCAAATTGTTGTATTCAGCAATTTATTTCAATATGTTGAAGTAATATTCAGCAGTAAATAAGAATATCAATCTTTTAATATTTGTAATTTATTGCTTGCACTATATTATTAAAGCGTCTAAGGCAACCCTACAATTAAATTTATTTTTAATTTTTTTAGAGCGCAGCTTTTAGGCGCCCGTTTCCGGCTTGAGCGGTGTCGCCGTCGCTTTCGGCGTCGGCGTAACCGCGCGCCGCATTATGGGTAAATTGTCCCCCTACATTTAGCAGAAAAATTTTCCAAGCTACATTGCGCGAAAATGTTCCCCGCCAAATTTAGCGGAAAATTTTCTTCGCTTAGAGGAAGATTTTTTCCGACAAATTCGGCAAACTTTTTTTTCCGCCGAATTTGGCGGAAAAATTGCCCCGTCAAAATTAGCGGAAATATTTCCCTGATAAATTTAGCGGGAAAATTTCCCAGCTATATTTAGTGAAAAAGTTTCCCCTCTAAATTTAGCGGAAAAATTTCCCCTCTAAATTTATCGGAAAAATTTCCCGCTAAATTTACGGAACAATTTCCCTGATAAATTTAGCGGGAAAATTTCCCCGCTATATTTAGCGGAAATTTTCCCCCTAAATGGGAGAGGAGCAGGAGGGGCATACCCTCCCTCCGTACCTTCCCCTCCTCCTCCTCAAGAGCTGCGCTCTAATTCGGCTTTACAGGGAGTTGTAAACGTCTTTCATTTTTTTGTTATTTATTATGTCATTGTCGTTGTGACAATGCTTGCTGCTTACAGATGGTACACTCTAAAAAAAAGGTATCACCTTACACCCCTTTGTCCCATATAATACACCACAAAACTTCATTTCGACGTACAACGCCCTGTAGTCGAACCGACGGCCCCAAATTTTACGAGGGGCTTGATAACGGTGCGACATAACTTATTAAATTGCTAAAGTACTTAACAAAGACCAAAGAAAGAAAACACGGAGTTTTTGCAGTAGGGCCAAGAAAACTCCGATAATCTTTTTGTAGCTAATAATACGTAAATTAGCTAACTTAATAAGTTGTACCACACGGCTATTAAGCCCCTCGTAAAATTGGGGGCCGCTTGTTCGATTATAGGTCGCTGTACGTCGAATTGAAGTTTTGGGGTGTATTATATGGGATTAAGGGTGTAATAATACAGCCTTTTTTGAGAGTGTACCTACAATAATGATGTAATTACACGTACATAAAACGTAGGCACGCCTTTGGCCGCTCGTAAAAGCAAGGGATGGATGCACCTCAACTTCTAGCCAAGCATGCCTCGGCTTCAAGGATGGAGAGGATTGTGAGCATTTCTAAAGAAAGCATTCCTACAAAAATTCCCGTGTCGTTCTGGCCGAGATCTGTTCACCATTTAAATACGTAATTTCATTTCGTGAGGGTACGCTAATGGCGGTAAACATCGAGTATCTTTCAATATTTTCAATGTTCACAAATCTAGATCCGTGCGGGCGATCTCCACTCATCAGCACGTGCGCGTTTGTGGCTTCCAAAGTCAAGCAAAGCAAGCCCCCCAGAGGAAAGCTAAAATCGGCTCCGCCACAGTCCCTTTTCCCGAATGGTTTGTTCGGACATCTTTACCTTTGTACACCAACGGCAGATGTACGATGGTGACAGCTTTCCTTGAACTACAGTTTCGTTTTGTTAACGTTTCGATATCAATGAATAGACGAAACTAAAGCCATAGACGAGGCTCTTAACTAGATAAATCGTAAACCATTTTTCATAAAATTTGCTACGGCGGGTGTGGGTCAAGTGTGCCTACAGATTTACTATTTCGGAGCTGAAAGGGCTTCATTTAGCAGTTATAATTTGTTTAACATGTGGCGAATTCGATCATCACAATGATTTACAGGACAAACTAAAGTGCTTAGCTTAGAGGCGCTTTTAAGTTTCGTCACGCCACCACGCAACAATATTGCGGACAAACGCCAAACATCCCCAGATGTCACATTGGAGCCTAAATCCAACTTCTTCCTTTATCTGCCACCAAACGGTTGCATTAGCAGGTTAAACTCTCAAGCTCAAAGGATAACTCCTGTTAACATGCAGAGACTGATTGTGGGAAAAAGTATATTTCGTCCCTATTATTAAAGCATAGGGCTCGCCATCGTTCGGAATAACCTCATAGAGGAAAAATAATTTCTTCAGGTACGCAACAGCCCCTTGACAGCAATCGTTCGGAGAGCAAGTGACCGCACACAACATGCCACGTGGCAGCTTCTTTTGTCCCATATACTAAAAGAACGCAAACCTGCAGGACAAGGAACGAGAAACATGCAGCAGAATCTGTGGGTTCTGCAGGATTTTGTTTAATCTCTTCTTTGTTTCTGTTGCGTTTTGCCGATCAAATACCAGCTAGCCCCACAATCAACTATTTTAGCTTTTTTTACGTTCGGCTTTCCGCTAAATTGAAGATACTCTATGATTCACCATATAAGGATGCAGCACAGTCCTTTCTATTCGAGTAACTTACAGAGAATACATCATCAGGTCTGGCTGCGTAGCACTTCATTCCGTAATGGTACCCTGTCCAAAACGTTGTTCTCTGGTACCACCACACAAGCATCGAGAATGATATCATTAGTGATGATTTTCTGAATACATTTTTTTGTTCAGTGACGTAAGATAAGGCGTCTTCCTGAAAAAAAGAAAACAATAAACCAATAGAGTTATGAAAACTTAAAAATAAAGATACAAACACGCGGGCAGCCCAGGAGGTACATTTGGCAGCCTGCACTGCTCTTGCATATATTGGGATCTTGCCTATACCTCGTTTCATGTTAAGTTCGATTCCATACACACTTCCATCTGATGTAACCAATCATTATTCACGTTCTTCTTGTACCTAACAAAACACCGATGATGAAGTGCTACTCCATATTTTGAGAAGGTTCATGTTTATGCTCACCCAAATGTTCGACGCTTGAACATTCTAGGTCAAATGTTCCAGACGCGTGTGTAAACGCTCCCAGGAAAATGATTGGGTGAAACGCCAACGAGCAAGCACTGAATTTACTTGTGTTCATTGCTGCGATGCACTTTTTCGGCAAAGTGACAATCTAAACCGAAACCAAGCGACTTTTCTTCCTACCCAAATATGTTCCATAACGCAATGCCCGCAATGTAGCGTGCATGGTTTTTGAAAAAAAAAATGTGTATGATATATCTCAGAATTGCCATACGGCGTCCTGAACGAACAGCGACACGCCCCTGCCAACCAGTTAAAAAGCTCATTACAAAACTAAAAAATGTCTTCGCTCTCAAAAAAAAAAAAAAAGAAAACTCATTGTCTTACACTTTTTGTCCCATATAAAGCAGCCCATAACTTTACTTTGAAATAGAGCGCACAAATGTGAAACCTATGGCACAAACTTTCCCAAGCGGCTTGAGAGCCGAGTGGTAAAACTTAATAAGCTACCCAATATGCGTATTACTGACTACAAGAAATAAATCGGTGTTTTCTTGGCCCTACTGTAAAACCTGTTTTTCTTTCTGTAGACTTTTATAAGTACTGTAGCTGTTTTATAAGTTATAAACTTTGGGCTGAGATAAAGAAGAGGATCCGGGGCACGCGAGACTGGTCCATACTCGTGAGAGCAGTTCGAGATCGGGCAGTTGCTCTTAGATAGAGAGGCACGATATCGTTTTTGCTCAAGTTCTAAATCGGGCTCCCAACGCGGAATCACATAAATGGTTTCGCGACACACACTGCGTAAAATGGCACGACTAAGCTCACACCGGCAAAACTCAACCTTCTGAACGGCATCAATATTCAGTCCAGCACCACTAACGCAAGCTTTGCTGAGTAACTTCGTGACAATATTCGAGAAGCTGTTCGGGAAGCTCGAGAAAGCATAAAGCTGGCATAGCAGGATTAAAAGATTACGAATGATCAGGGCAGGATAACGTTTGAGTTTCGGTTAGGAGACCGAGCTCATTGACGCGCGCACCTATTGGGTAATACAGCCACGGAATTCGCGGCATCCTTAGCGCCCCACTGAAGAAGTCTTTTGTGAGGTTGTTTCACGAATCTCACCTTAGGTATACAAACCACGGCGCCTCCAGGAGGGGTCCCTAGGTGGAGCGGTCAACACTAGTGAACTGAAGCCCTTTGTATCTCGAGAAATGGCGGTCTCCCTATCAACGCCCCAATAAAACGAAAACACAACAACGTACTGCATCAAATATAGGGGTTTAGGTTACGAAGCCCTTCTCTACAGGTAAGCCACATTGCAACACTCATGGACATTCCCTCGGCGGTCCCGGAGGCGCTCCTCCCGGTGGTCTCTGTGCCGTTCTCCATTTCCTCGGCACTCGAATCAAAACCCGAGTGGCGTCTCCTGTGGTGGCCGATGACGTGGTCGTTGTCGCCGACCCGTCGACAGCGCGTCGCGAGTACTTGGTACGTCATGGTGTCTCGGCGCCTCATCAGATTCTCCTTCCCATTTCTTTGCATCCATCCTTCCGAGGCCGCACGCTGAGCGAGCGAAGCGCGCTTGAAGTGCCCTTATCATACACGGAAGAGAAACACGCCAGCTTCTTCCACCTGTGCGGCGTGCCGCTTTTCGCAGAGCACCACCATGAGCGAGGTGAACTACATGCCGAGCGTGAAGGCCGCCGTAGGCACATCCACTGGGCTTGGGCGCGAAACCTTTCATCCACTGGCCTGAGGGCCGCACTAGTCATAATCAAATGGTCGTGCCCCGTGCGTCTCCTGCCACCCACCGAGGATGCAGACATCAAAGAGGTCTTCCAGCGAATACTGTCCGCCTCTTCGCTCCGTACGCTATACGCCCATCTTCATCTACATGTCACCCTCAACGCTGCCAGGAAACAGGCGCTCCTTAAAGTTGGGCAGAGAAAAAGAATGGAACAAAATGAGCGCCATGACGTGTTTGTGCCAAAAACGCTCCCAGATAAATATGCTTTTCCTGAGACACGCTGGCGCGAACGGTTCCATCATCACGTTTGGGAAAGAAAGCTCGTCGGCTTATTGTCTTCACGCGGCAGAACTCCAGAGAAATGTTGCGCAGCTCATCAATGTCTTAGATAGCGACAAAGTTTGCATCAGTCACCTCACCCCCAAGCAGATAAAGGATGTCGGGCTGAGAGAATAAAAATCAGGGGAACCCGAGACTGGTCCTCATGCTCGTGAGAGCACATCAAGCTTGGACACATGCGCCTGAACAAAAACAAAAGGAGATCGCTTTTGCTTACGCACTCCGTACCGCATCGTTATCAAGCTCATAGTAAACCTGTAGGCCGCATGTTCGACGTCAGTGCGCTGTACGTCGAATCGATGTTTTATGGTGCATTTTAGAAAACAAAGGGTTCGCACGTTACCCTTTTTTAGAGTTTAACTACCATAAAAAGAAGCGTAAAATAAATACCATCGTATTTCGCCCAAGCTAACATCCATACTTTTGAGGGATTCCGCCGATATTATACATATTTAGTTTACGCGTTTGCACAAGTTGGGTGATTGATCAGTATTTGATCCCAAATGGGAAACAGAAACTCAAACAAGGCCTCACCTCATGATCTACGGAAACATGGTATCCATACTGTAGATATGTCATCCCTCTAAAACCCCATAACATCTTGTGAACCTGCACAGCCGTCGCAGTGCACCGAACCCAAGCAATCAATAGCCTGAATCCCGTATGCCGACCATCGGACTTTGTGACGAGGGCTAAGCTAAAACGGTACGTTAAGGGAGAATAACTGTGGAGCAATCCGTCTTCAAATACTTTAGATCGACCGCATGGGGTGCCCACCTTTGAGCGTACTATAATAAAAATCCGTCTATGGGCCCACCAGGATATTTGAAATGATTTGACATACCTTTGAAATATGTTTCAAGTGCTTGATATGTTTTTCAAAGTTTTTTATCGGCCTGAAGTACCATTTAAAAATTCCTGAAGGGTATAAGAAACATGTCATAGCTTTTCGAGAGTCCTAAAAATCTGTTCATACCCTTTTTGTGAAACCGCAATACTTATCAATATCGTTTTAATGGGTCTGTAGTAGCATCCCGTTAGGCTTCAGGATATATTCTGTCGGAGAAACAGCTCGGCTATTGTGCATTGGGCTGTGGGACGAGTTTGGGAAATAAAGGAGACGTTCCACAGTCTCTTCCCGTAGGGACGCGGCCCCAGCGAAGGAAAAATAGGCGCGCACAAAAAACCCGTCTCTCCTCTCCAGTTCAGCTTTCGAAGTTTCCGCCCTTTCCCCATCGCACTATTTTATTCGAAAAGTCATCTCTCACGCGGGAGAGAATGTGCGTGGAAAACAGCGAGAGGGACGTTTTGCTATTTGTTTCTTGATAAACTGTTTTAGCCAGTCGCTAGACAGCCTTTGTCTGAAGCTGGTCGCCCTCTTTTTTTTTTCTCCCTCAACCAGCGCAAACTAAATGCACAGCAACCAACGGACGCTCAATTTAGTCTTCCCTTCCTATGCGTGGGACCTATAGAGCAGCCGGACCTTCGGATTAAGAAAGTGTCTCATTGACGTGTTTTTGCGTTCTTCGTCCATCCGGCTTCCGAAGCACCTAGCGAGAGGAAAGACGCAGCAGACGACATCTTGTCTGTGCTCAGGATTTCTCAATGGCGTCGGATGTTTGTTGCGCTTTCGTTGTTTTCGCTAAACGTGCTACTAACAGTGTTATGTGCGTGTGTGGTGCACGTGCTTAATTTTTAATAATTTGAACAACCATATATCTAATGAATTTGCCCAGCAGCATTTTGAACACCTTGGAAAATATTTTTGCGTCCATAGCTGCTTGCCCACAGGTTTGAGTAAACGTTTGTGCTGATTGTATTTTTCAGCTAAAACATGTATGACAAACGCAATGTCTATAATAAATGTCGAATAACATTTTAATCTACATGTTTGTTTAATTGTTTACAGTCAATTGGGCAAACGGTTGACGGGCTGAAGGTGTTTGAAAGGCCGAAGTGGTTGGATTGGCTGAAGGGATTTAAAGCGCTGAGAGGGTCTCAAAACACATCAGGGCTGAAGGGTTTTCTTTTACTAGGGTAGTCTGACTGGCAAGGGACGCTGCGGTGCGAAGGTTTGTTAAGGTAATTAATGAATGTGTATCTCACCGCACAATTTTTTATGTGACTGATACTTTTCGGAAAATAATATTGACCTGCGTTCTCAGCAATATCTAGTATAAGCATTAAATGTTAAAAGATTGAATCATGATTTTTTTTAATGCGTGACAGATTCTCACACATATTGGGGAGAAAGTGGGAGATGGTATGACGTGGAAATACGTTGTCAGAATAGCTCACTATGTAATATAAACATATTATATATGTATTATATATTATATTATAAATATAATATAAACAAAGTAGAAGACAACTGAATGTACACAGGGCTACACACGCCGATCCGGAGGCTGCCGCCACTTCCTACTGGGTATTTCATTGCTCTTTACGTCTCAGTTTTAATATCTTAGTCTCTGACCACACCGGCTGAGTGCGTAGGTTCAACTGTGCATTTTTCTATAATCCTCATACCGTCTTTTTTACGATTCAGATATTTTTTTTACAATTGTAAAATATGTTTCTTTGGCTTATAAATGTAATTATGCAAACTTGTAAAAATATTAATTACAATTTTATAGGGTCACCTAAAAATGAGCAAGCTACATCTGTGTTTACCTTTTCTGGAATAACCCTATGACTGTAGAAAGTTGTAAGCCGGAAGGCACATCATGGTTAAATTTGTAAGGTTTAAATATGTTTTTTCTAGCTTTTTGCAACTTGATTATATTTTCTACGAAGTGACGTCATCCTCAAGCGACAATCAATAAATATTATGCACTTAAAATTTACGATGTTTCCTGATGGTGTCGTGAGTGCAGACGCAGATACCACTTTTTGATTACCTAAACTTCTAAAAGCAAAATAAAAATATATCTCACAATGGCAACTTGGTATTCGTGTAAACTGGTTGAAAAGACCGTTGGTCCTGTCATCCTGCAGTTTCCGTGTTTCGCAAAGTCGATATCGATGTGCGTCCGAATTATAATTCCATCTACGTGAAAAGATCTGCATGGTGAAAAAGGTTATTCAAGTAATTCATTTGTAAAGTCATGGTAAACACGGATCATGCGAAGAAATGGTAGCAAACATTAAAGGGGCACTGACAGGGTGTTTATGCTCGCCGAGGTTTTAGTTGTACATGACGTATGAGAGCCCAACTACCCAGAACACAATTTGCGACTTGAAACTCGTTTTTTTTTTTTTCTGCCCGAAAACCGACGATCAAGAACTGGCCGGTTCGAGTCTCGCTCACTTGCCTTTCCGTGGTCACGGGCCGTTTTCTAAGGTATCGACGCGACCACCAAATTTAATCAAAGTCGTGGGTCACTGTAGGCACACACTCAATATTAAAAATTAAAAAAAATATTAAACCCATTTTTGTGGCTTCTAAAAAGCTACAAATACGTTGATTGAAAAAAAAAAGTTCTACAGAGAACCAGAAGCGTTCTCTGTGTGCGTCGTTTCGCGTATCGTGGAACTCGCGGGGCGGCGATGGCAGCGGACGACGCGAGTGGGACCTCTACTTCAGAACTGTCTTTCGCGGTACCGGCGAATTCCGTCTGCCTTTAAAAGAGAAATTTGGGATTGATCAAAAGAATTGGTATTCATCCCATACGACACACTCGACCACCAAGTCGATTTCCACGAAGACGTCGCCGAGCCGTCGCTTCCTTCTCGTCGCGGAAGACATCGCCCGCGCAAACATCAAGCACGACGTGTCTACTTCGAGTTGAATATGCAAGCGTACGATTTCTTTACTAGGTGCGAACGTCGCCAATGCGTGGTGCTTCCCGACTTCGACCCGGGAGTGCTTTTGCTGGAGGAAAATCGGCAGCAAACCTTCCAACTTACAGTTTACGGGCTGAATTATTACTAAGAAAAGAGATCCTCCACTAACGAGGTCCCCGAGTAGCTTAGCGGGAAAGACGTTCTCTTCACACGCGGCAGGACCGGGTTCGATCCCCAGTGGAAGCTTCTTTTTTCTTTTTTTCTTTTTCAAACATTTTTTTATATTTACATTTTTTACAATTATCACTTTTTCAAACATTTTTTGATGTTTACATTTTTATCACTGAAAAAACAAACAAATGTTGTGGACGAAACGTTGCTGAATTAAATGGTATGGGATTTCATTTCTGGCACCTGCGAACTCAGTGTGATCACTTTGCACAAAATGCAAGGAGGATATAAATCATGTACCGTCCGCTTTTCTAGGTGCCCGTAAATGTTCTAAAGGAATTGCAGCCAGCCATTGGTCCTGATCCCGTTGATCTTTCGGAAACTCTGTCGTACAATGCCACTTTTTTCGGACGTAGGACATGTGAGCCAGCTCTTCACGCAACATCTCGGGTGTACGGGTGTATTCTTTTCGGAGCCGATCATGGAAGTTCACCACGGGCACTCACCACTCATCTCCAACTCCTCAATGTACAAAACAACTCATCTTGGAGTACAGTACAGCGAGCGGAACAAACTAACTGCAAAAGAATCGCAAGCAAATAGTTCCCGCTGCGCCGCATGTCGTCTACTACGCAAAAAGGAGAGAGAAAAAAAAAGCGCACGTTCGGGTGTAGCCACGTGACTTCCGTCACTCACTCTCTTCTCTCCACTGCTCCGGCCTCCGCGGGCGGGTTTCGGTTTCGGTCTCAAACAGTTGCGTCTTTGGGATTTATATAAAAAATACGCTACTCTGTTGCAAAATATTAATAGGGTAGTCCTCCAACACCATAACAATGCGCCTGGAAAAAAAAGAAAAAAAATTGGGGGTGTTAGTGTCCCTTTAAAGGTGGAAGCGCACAAAACGTGCGTTAAGAGCATTATGACAAAATTAAAATTTGTGTCTGGCGACGATGTGTTGGAGGCATATTTTTTAAGGGCTAAAAATAATCTAGGCTATGTAAGCCCAAGTGTACGTAACTCCAAGGTACCTTCATGTAAGTTACCCGCACGTATTATTTTAACAGTTCAACAATTTGTTGTAACGCCTGTCCTTTCAGAAATTAAAAGCAACGTAGGTTATTTAGGCTTATGTGTACGGCAATTATTTTTGGTAGTTCATTCTAACATGCTGTTTTAACAGTTGAACTCATCAGTGAAAATAACGCATTGACACTCATTACTTTTGACCACAACTTTCATTCATATTTGCTGTAGGCCGCGCCACCATCACAAACAGAGCGTTTGATAATGCTGCTATTAATGTAGCGTACATGCAGTTCAAGGGCCTTTGATCCGCTTCCCTCCAAGCACTCCACCCTGCCCGTCCTACATATATTCCAAAATTACTTGTGTCTGGCGAATTTCTTTGAAGTTCCAACTTTATTTGACATTACTGAATGCAATCTGATCTGAGTAGCGTTAAGGTTAAGAAACGTTTTTCTCAACTTGGGTGTTGGAAAAAAGGGTGTGATAGGGAAATTTTACGGTACAGAATAGGCCCGAATTCGAATTATTAAAGAAAGAAGAAAGCCGTTTACGCTGGACCAGCAATACATTTTCACCAAAATGACCTGAGGTCGTAATATTGTGGTTTTCGTTCACAAATACATGACCTTAGGTGTTAAACAAAAACACCAACGCTCTCGTTGAGTCCCCCCCCCCCCCACACACACACACACATTATCAGCATCATCACCATCGGCTAGAATGACCCGTTTCTATCCCTGACGCTCTGGCACACATATCGGAAATATCAACAACCGTGTCCACCACTGGCACGGATGTTGCCTATTTATTTTAGATACCCTCAAGGCCATGGGGGCATTGAACAGTAAATTCGTTTACAGGCATATATACAAGAAAAGAAACAATGATCAAATCCGAAAAATGAAATGTTTACACGTTAACAAGTTATCAGTGTCGACATTGTGAAGGCACATTTAAAAGCGACGCCATCAAATGATGTTACCATCAACGCTGGAAGGTAGAGCCAGGAAAGCACACTTCGGGCTATGAATGAATTCTAATAAGTTGTGGTTTAACACTTTGGTATGCCTATTTTTTGTTGTTAATTGAGACGCGGCGATTTATACAAGAGAGGTATTAGTAGCTTTTCACGTTAATGGGGATTATTATATATTTTTTTGTAATAAACACAAATTAGAAAGTTCTCCATGTGATGCGAAGTTAGGCAGATGTAAACTATATATCATAAACCTTACGCTGGCTGTGCGATGACAGTAAGTGTAAAGCCAACATCCATTTTTTAGTTCTTACAGCTGCATGTGTTAATATGTCAGTACCGGGGTCGTTAGTTAAAGAATTATATTGTAGTTTGAAGCGAAAAAAAATTTTTAGAGATGTAGCTTAGAAACATTTGGACATACGAAAAGTTTCGTTTTATGAATCCTAAGATGCGATTGCCATGACTTGTTACGCATTGTATATGAATTTCCCAAGACATGTTACAAGAAATATGAACGCCCAAGTATTTGAAAGATAATACCTGCTGTAAAGGAGTGTGGTTTAAATAGGCGGAGCAGACGTTATCGTGATGTCGCAAACCCCTCATCAACTTGCTGTTAGTTCAAAAACCTATCGGTTTATGGCTTCTGTTGTGCTTGTTTTGGGCATGGTCAAAGGAAAGCGAATTTTGCAAGCGTTATGACTGGGGATGTCACAGACACGCCCGTCTGCTGCTTCTCTCTCTGGCCAGTTATGTGTACAACTGTTTCATTCCTGATTATGCTTGACCATATGTGAGTTCGACGCATTTTGCTTGCATTTTTTTATCTTCTATAACGTTTCATGTATACTTCTCCAAGTTTATTCCATGCACTCGAACACCCGTACTAACGGTGTCTCGTACACAACACTCCCGGCGCAAGAGACTGAAGATTCCCGATGTGCCTTCTGGCCCCCTCTGTCTTCTCTCTCTCTCTCTCTCTTAAAAAAAATATGATGTCGTTTATAATCTGAAGAACATTTTTCCGCATTTTTGTGCTAAACATTCTTACAACAAAGGAGCGCTCTGCTTACACTCCGTAGTACTAATTGCGTGCAGTACAGGCGAAGGCAACGCAAGGCGAGCAGAGAAAGGGCAAGCCGTAGGAAGTCTGGGGAGAAGTGGGAGAAATCTACTTTCCACTCGAACGTTCCTAGTGTTCCCTCGATCGCCATTTCCCTGCTCTATTGTCCCGCCTTCCCAGTGCTTGCTCTTTCTCTCTTCGGCTGCACACAGCTAGTACGGCCTGCACACAACTAGTGACAAATAGTATAGAAGGTGGTTGGGAGCAGCTGTATAGGTATATATATATATATATAAAGGATGTTGAAAAATGAAGCAGTCAGATGAGTTTGAGCCGTGCCCTAGTGTGATCTTCCTTCGACAAAGAGTAGAAGCAGGAGCGGGTCCCACTTTCGATTTTCGTTTGTTTTGATGTGTTAGGTTTATATAATTAGCAACCACAACCTCGCCAGCGCACTCACTGTCTTGACACTAATGGTATGCTGGTTAGCGATATGAGACGGGAATTGAGAGGGCAGTGTTCATCGCCAGATTTGTGTGTCAGTATCACCTTTTAAACCTTCTAGTCGTTGAGCAAATACCCAAGGTCAAGAGATTGTTGAAATATTTCAGCCAGTGTTATCGAAGTATATTCTGCAGAGTTTTAGGCACTTGGAATAATAGCGTCCACTCCTATTGAACAAGTTAATTTTAAATTATTACTTACAAAAGTTATTCAACCAACGTCCATAAAAATAATATACATATGTATACATTTACTTTGTTGTAATGTGGGTGAATGAAAGCAATAAGTGTCCGACAAAGAATCGAAAAATACCAGTATAAAAACCGATGCTCAATCACGAAAAAAAAACCAGAGGATTTAATAGATCGTCACACAAGAATCTCACAAAATTCTTATCGCGATTAGAGCATTTTAAACTTTTTGAGATCGTTTGTCAGCATGGACGGTGGGGTTTAAGAAAAATAAGTAGCCTTCACTCTTGCACTTGTACTTTTATTAATACAAGCAAATTTGTGATACTTGGAACGATTGGCGCGAAGATCTGAAATTTTAGCACCTAAAAATGTTCGCTTTTTCCTGGTACGAAGTTTTAATAATGTATTTTAAACAACGGAGATAAAAGGAAAATCCGTGATGATTTGTAAAGGTATGGAGGTATCGGTGAGTAGGCCAATCTAATTTTTAAGTGTTTCCAAGTTGTCATTGATCGTGAATTTTAAGTTCTTTTTTAAATGGTTCAAAATTTAACACTTTTGAAATATGTTGTATTTTGACATCAATTTATCTAATCTTTTGAATATTTGTGTACATTTTTAAACTATTTCTTGTTTGCTTATGTAAACACAAGAACCTACTATAAAAGCGGAGACTGCGAGATATTTCGACGCTGTTATTAGTGAAAGAAAAAAATGCTTTAAAAATGCAAATAATATACGAAATTATACCTCGAGTTCAATTATAACTCATACCAATTTATCAAGCGAAGTTTTGAAACTTCGCTGCAGCCGGAAGAACAAAGCTGCAACTATGCACGCTTTTTTTGCGAAGCTATGATCTTCACCGCCTTGGAAGTTGCCGAAACGATGTAGTGAATTGAATCGCGTAGCATATCCCGGAATTTTAAAAGCTACCTGTAGAGGTGGTCGCTTTTCTTTATTATGTTTTTTTTTTCAGCAGCCAGGACATTTTTTGCTTTGTTTTCTTTATCCGCCTTTCGGCACTTCGGTCGGGAATGGGGAGGCGCTTTGGGAGACGAGTGCCGCGTTTCAGGGGGTCCCGTGCCTTTACGAGTCGTAATTCTGCTTGTTTATTAGCTGTTGCCGGTATCGGGGAAATGGCCGCGGGCATGTCGCCCTCTTCGCGGCATTTAATGCGGAACCCCAGTTTTCAAACTCACGGGAAAACCCTTAACTTGCTCACGAGAGGCTGCTGTCTCAGCGCCACGTACGCCTACAGCTTGACCCTGAAGCGCGGGGCCGTACGTAAAGGTTTGCCGGGGAACCCACGGCCGAGACATTAACACGTCACCGGCCGCCAGGTCGTTTGCTGGGGACAAAGTGCTTTGGAGCTCTCGGAGTCGTGTCTCGGAACTCTTCCGTGACGCCAGGGCCGGTTTGCTCACCTTGCGGCCGCGGCTGCGGCTGCGGCCAAGAGGGATTTTTATGTCACGTGACCAGCTCCATGGGAACAAGGAAGTACCTAACGTCCTTGCCCTAATGGCAGAGAAGTCCGTGCCGCTTCGAGTACAAAAGTCTAATTTCGCTCGCAGAAACTGACTGCAGAGGCTTTCAACTGAAGTCCAATTAACAGCCCCATCATACTTTAGGAGCGGCAGGTAAAGTTACGGCCAGGGAAGGTAAATATACGCCAAAATAAAGAAAAACTCACGCAAAACGAAAGCTGTGGTTGTGTATTTATATATCTGTGCCAGCGCCGGTCCGAACAGCGTCTGCAGCAGTCGAGCGGTTTGAGCGCCGGGACTTGCCGTCGCGGCGTGAAAGTTCCGGGTTCAAATATTGGCGGAAACTTTTTTATTATTCTGCGAGTGTGTTTTGTTTTTTAAGTGTGATCGTTTTTTACTAATCATCCACTAGGACTACTGCGCCTTACACGATTTTTACTGTTTGCCCCACTTGTTCGGCTGACAAACCGGAGAAAAAAAGGTTACGGTAAGCCAAGTTAACGCGCTTCTATAATCGTTTCATAATGTTCATTAAAAGGAAACCAAGATCAAGCCAAGTTAACGCGCAAATACGAACGTTTCATAATGTTCATTAAAAGGACACCAAGATTACAGCATCGTTATGACTTTCACACAAACGGGGCCGAAACAAGCATCCTTTCCCAGCAACTACTATTTTATGTGTTTTTAAATATACAACGCTCTTGGTACGACTCTTTTCAATAACAGGAGGCGCCTATTTAGTACTAATACACACTGCAGTCGTGTCAATTAAAAAAAAAGATTCTACGAAATAAACACACACGAAAAAAATAGCAGCCGTGGATGCATTGATTGAGCGAAATCCTACAGGCAAGGCAACAAGTCAAACGTCTGAGAAAGTCGTAAAACCGAAATAAAAGATATTATACTTTTACTTGCATGGAATGTGATAAAAGTTATATTTTTACTCTTTACATCTCGCTGTGGCAATCGTTTTGTAATATTAACACATTACGTGTTGAATTTTAGTATGGATAGCAGACGATCACAACCGAATGCAAAAATGAGTCAGGCGTCGACATCGCAAACCATCTCTCGAACGCAAACACCTAAAATGACTTTGGATCAACAAATGGAATTAATTAGAGCAATTGGAGAACGAAAACAACAAATTCTAGAGACATTCAGCAGCACAGTTACCTGGCGAACGAAGAGACAGGCATGGGAAGATATTGTCAACGACATAAGCTTTCCGCGGAGTGCACGGCAGCCGCAGGAGGCATGGCGGAAGTTGGTAAAGAAAGCCAGAGACATGTATGCGCTCTTCCGAGGTCAAGAACAACGAACTGGTGAGTCAGAAGTACCCGCCCAATAATTTTATAAAGCTCATACGGCCTTGTGTACATTCTTAGTGAGAATGCAGCCAAATACAAGCAGAAAAAAAAGAGAGTTTCTGGCGCGATTTGAACCTGGGACTTTCACGCCGCGACGCCAAGTGCCGGCACTCTAACCTCTCGACCACAAGAGAAGGCGCGAGCCGCCGGCGCTGGCGAAGGTATATAAATATACTGCCACCGCTTTTATCTCGCGTGGTTTTTTCTTTATTTTGCCTCATATTTACCCTCCCTGGACGTAACTTTACCTGCCGCTTCTCCAGTATAAAGGGGCGGTCAATTGGACTCCAGTTGAAAGTCCCTGCAGACAGTTTCTGCGAGCGAAATTAGGCTTTTGTGCTTGAAGCGATACGGATTTCTCCGCCATTAGGCCGGGACGCTAGGTACTTCGTTGTCCCCATGAAGATGGTCACGTGACATAAAAATCCCTCTTGGCCGCAGCCGCAGCCGCGGCCGCAAGGTGAGCAAACCGGCCCAGGGGACCAGACGCTGCCCATATATTCCGCATATGCCTGGCGTGTCTTTCTGTTTACTTTGTTGCCAACGGCCTTCGTGGTGGCATAAACGTTCCCCAGCCGACATGTCTTGGTAATTCTCGGTGTGGTTCGCGAATGTGTATCTTTTGTGGCATATAGGAAAGTCATAGGTCGTATTTTGTCCTCGGGTTCTGAGAATCAAGGCTTGGCTTATGGTTCACTCTCAAAGCAATGACCTCCCACCCGATTTTTCAAAAGTGCCTCGGTTCCTCTAGCCCAGTGGTTCTCAAAGAAGGGTCCGCGGACCCTTTGGGGTCCGCGAAGGCATTCTAGGGGTCAGCGAAGGCCGGCCTAATCAGTCAAGCAAGGCAATGAAAGTTGCCTTTTTTTTCCACTGAGAGTGAAACGTTCCAATTTTCGGGTTAATTTTCTCGTGGGTATGTCAATGAGAGAAGTCTACTTCACACCAGCCCTTAGTCATATCGATGTGTTAAACCATTATCATAATTAACTTATAACTTTCCTTTCACCTCACCACGGACGGGGTCCTCCGTCATCTCCGCCGATCAACAAGGGTTCCGCGAAGCATCAATGGATGAGAACCACTGCTCTAGCCAATTTGACCAGCGTCGAACCCTGATTGGCCTGGACGGGCCTAGCACGCTGTTTTAGTCCCTGGCCAGACAGGAAAATCTTTGTGTTTTTGAACGGGCTCGTGAGCGACCCCACTTACGTTTAGCTCCCCGCGGTGCGCCGCGTTACCTGTCGTCCGCGACAACGTCTTTGGCTTCGTGGCTTAAAGGTAGTCGCCGACCTTACCGTGAGCGGTAGGACCATCTTACGCCGAAGCGTTCCCTGGAGTCTGTAAGCCGCGCGCGGCTGTTTATAAAAGCGCGGGATCGGTTCGCACTCGTCTTCTATGCAACTGTTTGACTATTTTTTTTTAACGAAGCAAATTTTTGTCGTTCTCGTTAACCCAACGAGTTGTCGGTCGCCTCTGCATCACCACCGACGCATCCAGCCTTCCAGCAACTAGCTTCATCCACGATCTCCCGGTCCTTGACGGCAACTTCAAGGTGCTCCATCGAGGTCGGAGAAAACAACCTTCCTAACATCACTCCACCGCATCCCCTATTGCGGGTTGTTTGGAACTAAGACACTTAAGGGCGATAAGAAATACTGCTCTAAATATATTAATACATCGGGATGGTGTGGTGACCGAAACTAACACTAAGCGGACTACAGTACCCGAAAACTGAAATGTGAAAACCAACATGAAAAAAATAAATAACTTCACATTTCATATTTTCCTTCCATATATATCAACCGAGTTGGAAGGGCGAAACTTTTTATAGAAGGCAAGTAGAACGGGGCAAGGAATATGAAAAGAATTACATTTTTGGAAAGTGGGAGGTAGGCTCAACCAAGAATCGGTTACAGGTTTTAGTATGGCGTCTTCCCATGAGCCAATCTTATATCTAGCACAAATTATTCTTCTGTGGTAAAGATCCGCCACGCTGTGCACACTGCTGATGTTGTATCCATCCTACACATTCTGTGGGTTTCATGTAATATTGAGCAAAAGAAACTAAAGAAATTTTTATTTGCAAAGTCCCGAATTGAACGAAATGCACTATATTGTGCAATAGACTAAATTATTTGGAAGAAAATACACCGCTTTTTCGAGAAGTGAAGTAGATGAATTTTAAATAAATTCTCTTATACATTGAGAGGGGAATCAAAATTGGTGTATCTGTCTCTCGACCCGCTTGACAGTATATCAGTTTTTTATATTGCTCTAACCTTTTACATTTGATTTAAATCAACATATATATTTTAGCCCACGAGATACTGAGACATATAATGTATAATTCAGTTTGGCGAACACTGTCTTAACTCAGGTAGCACACCGTGTCGGCCGGTATCGGGACTACGCCGGCCGGTCCTGGTAAAAGGTTGCGGCGCCCGGCCATGTGCGCCGGTGAGCTACCGGTCCCGGCCGGCGTCGTCGGGGTTTCGTCTTGCTCACTGGCCAATTCAGCCGTAGAAGTTACAGTGACTGGCCGGCATCGCGTTTTTTTCTCTTTGCTTGGCAGTCATTCCATGGATGTTCCAGTAACTGGCCGGCATCGGTATTTTGCTAGGTAAGGTGATCTATATCTTGAACAATATAATAGCAACGTATTGCTGCTAGGATTGTTTTTAACACACACTGCGTTTATGGGCTGGGTGTGTTCAGATAAGATCGAACACGCGAGTCCGGTTCACATTTTTGTTTTTCTTCATATTTTTATATGTTACTCCCTCATATGTGGAGGAAACGAAATCACAAATGTTTTCTAAAAAAACAAGAATCTCTAAAGAAAAAAAAACATGACTGCCCCAAGACGGCAACGCCGTTTTCGGGCTTTGTCTGTTCTGTCAAGTTTGACTGCATGTAATAGGCAAACTAAAAATACCAAAAAACTGAATATTTTTCAGGAAGCAGTGGATTATAGTTACTACATTCTTGAACGTTTACAGTATTCTCAAAATTTTATATCGCGCGTGACAAATTAACAAATGTGGCTGCTTTAACGTTTTGACCCCATTTTTGTGACTCGTTATATCGTTATGTGTTAAGGATTTTAAACTGAAACTTTTTTCATATGTCCTTCCTAAACGTGTCTCTTACAGAAAAATAAATTGCTGCTCTAGTGTATAATTCAAAATATATACAGCGCTTCAAACATATTCGAAATTGAAAAGTTCCGCAACTTCAACGTGCAATTAAAAAAAAAAAACATCTTCGATCTTTTTCAAATTTGGAGGAATCACTCTCCTCTCCACCCTCGTAAAAGTCCATTAAAAACATGTTGCATCATTTTGTTTCCGTCAAAAGTACAGCGCTTTGAAATGTACCTCCCCACGGGGACATGTTCGCCCAAGGTCACGGCCGCAGTGTGGCCGCCTTCCATTTTTTTTTTCGTTTAGAACTTCTCATAATGTCCTGTTTTTACTTGTGCACAAGTTCGAATTATACATCTGGACCGCTCTAAATGCATGTATGAAGTGCACGTAGCTCAGGACAGCAGTTCGAAGCATCGAAGATGCGAACTAAGACGAGCCCGCCCTTCGTGCTTAATTGTTGCATATGCCACTGCACGGTCGCGCGAACTGAAACACAACCACCCGCACGAGACTGTAGGGTCGATAGAAAGAAAGAACATATATAACCTGCCGTGTATTACGTGCGTGTTCGCCGTGTATAGCGAACACGACCTATTGAGCCCAAACAACGGTGGATGCAACCGGAGACGCCGGGAGGGAACAGCCGGGCGGCGAGCCACGGGACGCCCATGGAAGCAAAAGACTGCGCGCGATCGCAGGCCATAAAAGACGCTTTTCGTAACACCAACCGATTGTAACCTAAACATTTATATTGATATATCTTCGCACTATCCCAAATTAACCGGCACATCACATAACCAAGAAGCTCCCAACCTTAAACACACAAAAAGGAGGAAGAGGAATATACTTTATTATGGCGAACCTTAGCTGCGAAAGAAAAGAACAAAACTATAGCCAAAAACGAACTCTATCGCGCGGCATCAAGTCAAAGTAAACGTGCGCCGCTCTACACTTCACGTGTTTACGCTTGCTTGTCTTGGTCGGACTGCGCACGCAGGCACTCATTTCATACCTCGTGACTTCAAAACCAATAAAGTATGAACCATAATCTCTCTCTCTATCTGTTTCGGCGTCGGGCAGAAGGGAGCGAGTCCAGTATCTGCGTGGCATATGCCTTGCTAATACGCGTCGTGTCAGAACGGAGTCTTCAGCTATGGCAGGGACTTACAGCGCCAGCAGAGATTTTTGTGCTGACTATCTTAGCAAACACAAAAAGAAAGTCACAATGCAGAGAAATTTTCGCAGCGTGCGAGATATCGGTGTTAACTCCCTGAAGAAGATTTTGCCCCAGGAGACATCCGGTGAAGTGAAAGAAACAGATTACCTGTGCCAGCATTGTTTCCTGTATTTCAAAGCTGAAATACAAAGTGCACCAGAGAGCTCCGACAGTGGTGGGGACGCATTTATTCCAGAAAGTGAGGCCGTTGACAAGCTGAATCGCTACGTACTGCCCACAAAGGTTTCACCACTCAAGCCACCAAGTCCAGTAGCAAGCCGCTGCAGAAAGTCCTATGAGAAGAGGAAACAAGCAGAAATAGAAGAGGCCGTGGTTTCCGATGTTCGTACGGTGATTCAAACAGCCTACGGGACATCAGACGTTTCAGGACCATCCCAAAATAAGTGCAACACGTGCAGCGAGTGGATGACAAACGTTCGCCTGGCATACGCCGCATGTGCTTCCCACCAGGAACGCTGCCGTCTACTGACGCTCCTTCCCCCATCCCTGACCAGGAAAGAGATCGAAAGTGCCGTGCCGGAGGCAACGAGGTACCTCATCAACAAATCTCGCAAACTGAGAGATGACCACGGTGTGTGGTCGATACCGGATCCCTACTCGAGATGCAAGGTGAGCGAAGAGGAATTGTCAGTGGCGCTTGAGTACTTTACTAAGGACGAACTGGGCTGCTCAAGACAAAGCCCAAACCAGAGAGACGTCATTTGTGTGTTACTAAATGACAAAAAACAGTACATGTCCAAGCGCTTTATGACGAGGTCAATCCGCGAGTCATTTCGTGTGTTTAAAAATGCACACCCCGAAACAAAGATTGGCCTCACAAAGTTTCATTCCTTGCGACCCCGGTGGGTCAAGTGTGCCCCCCAGAGAGAAGTTTGTGTATGTATATATTGCGCAAATTTTAAGCTTTGCGTTGCGGCTCTTGAAAGCGTGAGCGATAGGGACGTCAACGTCTCGGACTTGGAATTATTGTACATTTGCTCCCCGCCGACCAATGAATGCCGGCTTGGCGATTGTGCACGATGCCCCAAGGACCGCCGTTTTATACGCTCGAGCGGCTTGGAATCCCAGAAGAAGCAGAGATTTTGGTAGCAGCCTCGGAGTCCGGCAATCTGATAAAAAAATCTTTGGATTCAATGACATTCATGAACGAACTTCAGACACTGGTAGGAAGATGGATTCCTCATAATCAGATCAGGTTAATTCAAGGAAAGGCCATATACACAGAAAAGCGGTGCGAAGAAAAGGGAAGCCTCGTGCTGCATTTTGATTTTGCAGAGAATTAGACCGTTGTTCTTCCCGATGAGGTCCAAGCCTACCACTGGCATAAGAAGCAAGTTTCGGTTTTTACATGCGTTGCTACAACAAGAAAATCCACGCGTAGCTTCGCTGTCATCAGCGACGATGTGTGCCACGACTCCGCCCACGCCTGCTGCGCAATCGGAAAAATAACAGACTGGCTTGATGACAACGCTCCCGTGCACTCGCAAGTGACTTTTGCAAGCGATGGAGCAGCGAGCCACTTCAAGAACAAGCATCAACTACACGAGTTCAGAAAATTAGAGTACCCTGCAGCCAAATGGCTATTTTCCGCCACTGGGCACGGCAAAAATGCATGCGATGGTGTTGGAGGGCTTGTGAAGCATCAGGCTACTCTACACAACCTGCGACAGCCGGCAAGCATGGCAATCCAAAATGGACAAGACATGTCAAGAATACTGTCTCAACATCTCAAAGGGGTCAAGCTGCTCTACTTGGATGAAACTGAACTTGTAGAGTTCCGGAACCGGAAGAAGGAAGAGTGGAGCAACGTGCGAGCCGTCCGTGGAATTCAGAAGTGGCACGTATGGCGAAGTCGCAGAACGGGGCAGAACTCGGAACTAACTGTTTTCCGGACCGCGGAAAGCGCAACGACGATCACTATTTCATAACCGCTGCTTGAACATGTTGAGTGCCAATGTATTTTTATTTATTTTACAACAATGACAGACGACGCACCAAGAGACAGCCGGAACGAGTGGACAAGCCAAGGTGTCAGCGATTTATTAAAACAGTTACCTAAAGATGTAGTAAAAGTGCTGATCCTCAATCCCACCGAGGTGTTATGTTCAGTTCTTACGTTTACTTCGCGAACCCTGGTATGGTATATCGTTTCGTTCTAGGTATTTACGTTTAAGCTCGCGCGACCGTGCGGTCGCGCGACCCGGCGTCTCCGGTTGCATCCGCCGTTGTTTGGGCTCGATAGGTCGTGTTCGCTATGCACGGCGAACACGCACGTAATACGCGGCAGGTTATATATGTTCTTTCTTTCTATCGACCCTAGCAGTCTCGTGCGGGTGGTTGTGTTTCAGTTCGCGCGACCGTGCAGTGGCATATGCAACAATTAAGCACGAAGGGCGGGCTCGTCTTAGTTCGCATCTTCGATGCTTCGAACTGCTGTCCTGAGCTACGTGCACTTCGTACATGCATTTAGAGCGGTCCAGATGTATAATTCGAACTTGTGCACAAGTAAAAACAGGACATTATGAGAAGTTCTAAACAAAAAAATGGAAGGCGGCCACACTGCGGCCGTGACCTTGGGCGAACATGTCCCCGTGGGGAGGTACATTTCAAAGCGCTGTACTTTTGACGGAAACAAAATGATGCAACATGTTTTTAATGGACTTTTACGAGGGTGGAGAGGAGAGTGATTCCTCCAAATTTTAAAAAGATCGAAGATGTTTGTTTTTTTTAATTGCACGTTGAAGTTGTGGAATTTTTCAATTTCGAATATGTTTGAAGCGCTGTATATATTTTGAATTATACACTAGAGCAGCAATTTATTTTTCGATAAGAGACACGTTTAGGAAGGACATATGAAAAAAGTTTCAGTTTAATATCCGTAACACATAACGATATAACGAGTCACAAAAATGGGGTCAAAACGTTAAAGCAGCCACATTTGTGAATGTGGCACGCGCGATATAAAATTCTTGAGAATACTGTAAACGTTCAAGAATGTAGTAACTATAATCCACTGCTTCCTGAAAAATATTCAGTTTTCTGGTATTTTTAGTTTGCCTATTACATGCAGTCAAACTTGACAGAACAGACAAAGCCCGAAAACGGCGTTGCCGTCTTGGGGCAGTCATGTTTTTTTTTCTTTACAGATTCTTGTTTTTTTTTTGAGAAAACATTTGTGATTTCGTTCCCTCCACATATTGAGGGAGTAACATATAAAAATATGAAGAAAAACAAAAATGCGAACCGGACTCGCGTGTTCGATCTTATCTGAACACACCCGGCTGACCTTTAGCAATTCCGATGCTACTCACGTACAATGAAAACCTGTAAGTGAATTGCGCATTTCATTTGTAAGCGTAATGCTGAGCTTACAGCAGAAGTGCGCTGCGTTGCCTTGCGTTGGAGGATCGGTGGCCGAGTGCGCTAACGAACACCAGTTTGGAGCACGTGGAGCGAATGTTTGCGCTGCAGAACACAGGGATCCTGGGTTCAATCCCCACCCCTGCCCATTTCGATCTGGATGAGCATCGTACCATCGTGCAGTCGTGTATCACTACCGCGTGGTGCAGGTTAAAGACCCCAGGCTAGCAGTCGTACTGCACTGGCTAAATTGCTCATCTACAGCGAGCTACTCTTCGCAACTTTGAAATGGCTGACGAACTACGCGCTGTATAAATATTCAAACAACCTCAACAGAAGTGCGTCACTTCTTGTATCCAGTATTGCTGTGTGTGGTGTATTTTATTTTTATTTGTTTATTTAGTGTTCCCAATAATGGTGGTAGCCTTCACATCGGTGCACTTGTTAGTAGCGAAACACAAACACGAAAAAACGGCGAGAGTGGTGAACAGCGCCACTCTTGGGTGTGTTCAGATAAGGACGGTCATGGTAGTGTCATGCCTATTTTTTGTTTTCAATCAGATTTTAATATGAAGTAGCGAAACTTGTCGACACAACAGAACAGACCTTACTTTTGCAAGATACTTCTTTGTATTCGTGAGAAAAATCGCATTCGAGAGAAGGTTGAAAAAGCGATTTTCCCAACTGCGCGATGACGCAACTTTGAAGGCCCGAGGAATAAAGAATACAGCTTTATACACCGTCAAAGTTTTTACGTTTAATGCATGCAAACTTTACTGTCCGAATTAGTTAAAGGTAACTTATATGAGCATATATTTCAAGCGAAATAAAATGCCAAACTTGGCTTCTGGAGCAAATCTTACATTATGAGGCATGTTTTGACGAATTTTTAAGTGGATTTAAATTTACATTCTAAAGCTGAAACTTTTTGTGTCGAGTGTTTCCTTCTTTTCGAACTTTTAACAAAATAATTAGCGTTCTAGTGTTGAAAGTGTTTTCTGCATTGCGACCGGAAATTTCGTCAAAATCGAAAAAGTCAAAATTTTGCAATTTTTGTGCGACAATTAAAAAAAATAATCATTCTCGATTTCCTTTAAATTTTACCCGACGAGCCCTTGATGACCGGTAATTACAAATATGCAAAAACATGTTGCATCATTTTGTTTTAAAACAACAAAATAAATGTATGATTAGGTTGTGGTCGCATCAATTGCAGCTGGGGCGTTTCTGTCTCAATGACTAGTGGTACACGAGCAACGCATGCAACAGTAACCGTACTTCGTCATATTAATGCCGAGGCACCACGAAGCACTCTAAAAATAACACGTGAACTTCTTTTCAGCGCTGATGTGGCTGATATTGTCAATGAATTCTCAACTTTACGGCGCGTCCGATCCTTATTAGGGTGTTATACTTGGCTGGTTAGATGCTCATCGTGCTACATTTTCAGATTAGTACTTTAATATGAGTACTTGGCTGACCAAATAATTTGATTCGTCGTATTAGGCACCGCTAGGGCCGAGCGATTTTACGGAAGTTTTTGGCCCGACCAATGGAGGGCGTGGTGTGAACCGAAGGTTAAGCCAGCGGTATATTATGGCAGTGTAACGCAAGACGTAGCTGGACTCCAAGCCGGAGCATAATTGAAGACGGCGCTGGAGGAAAACAAGTGCTTCTTGATGCAGACTTGCCGACAAAATAAGTGGCATTCCCCCCTCCCCTCCCCCCTTTTCACCGCCCCCTACGGCAGAAACGAGAAAGGGAGGCCGAAGGTTACATCCGCGCGCGCGAAGGCGATCGTATCTTTACCGACTCGCGGCGGCGGTACGCGACACCGGCGGCGTCCCCTGCGCGGTGTAAACATAACCGGCTGGGTGTGTGCAGATGGTAAACAAACACCAGAGTGATTCCTGGTGCGGTGGCCCAACAGCTCCTCCTCACGGAAGAACAAATACGGAGAAAGGAGGCAGGGGGAAGGGGGGGGCGCAAGGACGCCGGTGGGTTTTGCCGGTGCAAGCAGACTGTGCGAATGTACGAAACATGTTTGATGCATGGGTCTGCAGTTGTGTCCGCTCCAGAGCACATTGAGGATTTTGTGCGTATGCTTCTTGGGGAAACCGGCACCGACGACATCTGAAAGCGCTGTTCGCGGCACGGTGGACAGTCAGCACGTTCCATGTTTCGCTCATTGAGTCCACTCGTCTACAACCCTCGAGCGTGATGAGCCAGGTGAACCTCCAACGACCACGCGACTTCACCACTCGTCAGCTGACACTCCAAGCAAGAATCAGCGTTTGACCTCTACAGAAAGGAAGCTTCCCTGACAAGCTGCTACTCGAACGACCCACCTAAAAGGCAAGCCACTTTGAGAGAGCTCCGGCTCGCCGAATTTTTCGGCGCGAGACAGGCACCCACAATTCCACGAAAGGTGACCTCAGTTTGTCGTTTCTTTTAATCCCTTGTGAATTCTACAAATAACTTGCGTCATCTCCGTGCGTGAGCCTTTCTCATGGCGTCATTTCCAAGACGATACTTTTGCGCGGACTATTTAAACAGGCATAAACGGAAGATCAAAATCCAACGAAATTTTCGTCCTGTCAGCGACCTGGGTGTTGCCACTGTCCGGAAAGTGCTGAATCCCGAGGCAGAAGTGCATGAAAACGACTTCTTGTGCCACCACTGCTTCCGAAGGCTTAAAGAAGACGTGGAAAACATCAGAGAGCAGTCAGGGTCACCGCATGACAGTTTTCAGACTGTAGAGGAGACCGTGGAAGGCATTAACGCCATCATCGGTGTCCCCTCAGTTGTGTCGCCGCTAAGACCACCAAGCACTTTACGGAAACGCCTGAGAATGTCATACGCAAAGCGAAAGGAGGTGGAGATCACCACAGCAGTCGTGACACAAATCCGAACTGGAATTCGCGCTGTGTACGACACTGGAGAAACCTCCAAAACGGCTCCTGTCGTTCAATCGCAGTTGTCTCCTGACAAATGCGACAGCTGCATGAGCTGGGAAAAGAACCTGCGCTCAGCTTACGGCAAGTGCGCTTCATTCCAGGAACGCTGCCAAGTGTTAACGTTGTTGCCACCGCACCTGACGGTAAAAGACGTGCAACGCTTCATCCCCGAGGCAACAAAGTATGTCATTCAGAAGGCGAAGAAGCTCACTGATGCGGGAGGCGTGTGGTCTTCACTGGAGCCCTATAGTAGGTGCAAGGTTAGTGAAGAGGATGCTAATGCAGTGCTTGCATACTACAGAACGGACGAGCTGGATTGCTCAAGGCAAAGCCCCAATAAGAAAGATGTTGTGCGCGTAAAAATCGAGGGAGAGACCCAATGGGTTCCAAAACGCTTCATGACCCGGTCCCTGCGCGAAGCGTACGGTGTCTACAAACTTGCCCACCCCAGCTCTGCGATTGGCCTCACAAAGTTTATATCTTTGCGACCTCCGTGGGTCAAGTGCTTGCCACACCGGGAGGTGTGTGTTTGTACCTACTGTGCCAACTTCCAGCTATGTCTCGTGGGGCTGAAAAATACGACAGGGGATTCCCTTTCTGCGGAAGATGTCCAGGCTCTCTGTGTATGTCCGCAGCCTACTTCCCCTTGCTTCCTCGGCAAGTGCGACCAGTGCCCAAGGTCGGATAAATTGACATTAGAAAAATTCGATATTGGACATGATGAGGAGGTAGTCTTCGCCACGTGGGAATCGGGGGAGTTAATTAAGAAGACGATCACGGCCGCAGCGTTTATCAAGGAGCTTCAAAAGACTGTGATGAAGTGGATCCCTCACAACTACCTCCGACGCGTGCAAGCAAAGGCAATACATGACGAGAAGCAGTCTTGTGAAAGGGGTGCTCTTGTCTTCCACTTTGACTTTGCCGAAAATTGGACCGTGGTGCTTGCGGACGAGGTACAGGCGTACCATTGGCAGAAGAAGCAAATCAGCATCTTTACGTGCGTTGTAACGTCAAGGAAGTCGACGCGGAGCTATGCCGCTGTTTGCGACGATCTAACTCATGACTCGGCGCATGCATGCTTGGCCTTGTCAAAAATTAAGGCACACCTCGAGGACAACGCACCAATCTACTCTCGCCTCACTTACGTTAGCGATGGAGCGGCCGCCCATTTTAAGAACCGGTACCAACTTCACGAGTTGCAGTGCAGTGAGCTCCAGACAACGAAATGGATTTTTTCGGCAACAGGGCACGGCAAGAATGCATGCGACGGGGTAGGGGGCTTGTGAAGCACCAAGCCACCCTGCAAAATTTGCGGGCGCCTGCCACTGACGCAATACAAGATGCGAGGGGGTTTGTACGGGCACTGGAAAGGAAAATGAAAAACGTATCCTTGCTCTACATTTCGGATGGCGAGCTTGAGGCATTTCGAGAAAGAAAAAAACTAGAGTGGAAGGATGCCAAAAGGGTGCCTGGAATCCAGTCGCTTCACATGTGGAAGTATGAAAAATCAGATCAGGAGAATTCCGTGCACGTGGCACGCAGTGCGGACTCTGAGTGGAAGAAGCTCTGAGTCCCCTGAACGTGTTCTAGGAGATTGCTTGTGTCACCAAATCAGGCTGCGACCGGAAATATTAGGGACTCCTCTCGTCAAATTACCAGGAGACCGACCCAGGCGTACATCACAGTTTACAAATTCCTATTCCCTTCAATATAAAAAACACTTCGATGGACAAACGGTTCGAAGGCCTTCCTGCACCTGGTTTGATATATCGCGCTTCCAACCACGCTGTTTTCGTCTCGCACGAAATGCGACCTGTGTGAACACGAAGTCTGCTCTGGACTTGGAACCGTGAAATTCGATCTGCGGAAAAGAGGATCGAGCCCGGGAAAAGCGACGGTGGCGGGCCAGGTCCGTGCTGGGCAAGCCTTCGAAAGAAGTGTGTGTATGTGTGTGAGTGTGTGGCTGGCCTCATCGAGCTGCCCACTAGCCCACCGTGGAATCCAACGGCACCACCCCCTTCGAACACTGCAATGGAAGAGGCCGTCAATCCCGTACAGTGAGAGATTAGACACTTCCTCCACCCACTTGCTCCTCAGTATTGCAATCTGTTTGGTAGTAATTCAGGATTTTAGGAGTTCAGCTTTCAATTGTCTAGTAATTGTTTTTCTAGCTTTTCTGTATTCGCTAGGTATTTTTGCATTTTGCCACCCGCGCACCGGCAGGGTGAAGTGCTAAGACAATTTATTGACACGTTTTGGTACTTGTGAACCCCATTATGTTATTTCTGTTTCTATTTAAATCATCGTTTTAATTAAACTCACATTGTTTTAAATCTGTGTTACGACCTCTTTATTGGGAAGACCTCACCGCGGTGTAGGCCAATCGTCTGGTCAGCAGATCTTTTTTTTTTTCTGTTTATAGTGAACCATGAACTTGTGCGCGGTGTGGGCTTACGGCATTCGGTGGCGGCGCTGGCTGATTCTCACCAACAGCGTTCTAATTGCAAATAAACGTCTGCAGGTTTTTGCAATCTGACCCTCTTGGAATTTCATAAAAATATTTCCCCAGACCAATAACTTTCTTGCCCTCCTTAACCCAGTCACAGATCATGACTTTTCTGATCGCGGATGAGGCGTCGCAAGAGATCCTGTTGGAGCGACTTAAATAGAGCCCGAGCGCACATTTGGCTGTTGCTTTCGACGCTGAACCGCTTACGCTACTTAAATCCTCACTAACTCAACCTTGATTTCCACTCATTCGCCATTGTTTTTCGAGACATAACCAGTTATCGTTCCGCCCTAGCGACGCCCACCATCGGTCGGGTCAGAAGCTTCCGCAATGTCGGTCGTTCTAAGCGATGCCTAGGGAAATTAATGAAACTATTTTGTCAGCAAGCTTTCGAGCGGTGCCCAGAAATACGAGTCAAATTATTTTGTCAGCCAGGTACTAATATAAATTACTAACATGAAATGGTAGCACAATGAATATCTGACCAGCCAAGGCAAGAATAACACCCTAATATGGATCAGACGCGCCGCAACGTTCAGTTTTTATTGGCTATATCAGCCACATCAGCGATGAAACCAAGTTCGCGTTCTATTTTGTATAGCGCTTCATGACGCCTGGGCATTAATATGACCAAGTACGGATACTGTGGCATGCGTCGTTCGTGTACCGCTAGTCATTGAGACAGAAACGCCCGAGCGGTAATTGATGCGACCATGACCTAGTTATACATTTATTTTGTTGTTTTAAAACAAAATGATGCAACATGTCTTTGCAGATTTGTAATTACCGGTCATCAAGGGCCCATCGGGTAAAATTTAAAGAAAATCGAGAATGATTATTTTTTTTAATTGCCGGGCAAAAATCGCAAAATTTTGACTTTTTCGATTTTGACGAAATTTCCGGCCGCAATGCAGATAACACTTTCAACAGTAGAACGGTAATTAATTTTTTAAAAGTTCACAAAGCACGAAACACTCGACTCAAAAAGTTTCAGCTTTAGAATATAAATTTAAAGCCACTTAAAAATTCGTCGAAAAATGCCTCATAATGTAAGATTTGCTCCAGAAGCCAAGTTTGGCATTTTATTTCGCTTGAAATATATGCTCATATAAGTTAACTTTAACTAATTCGGGCAGTAAAGTATGCATGCATTAAACGTAAAAAATTTGACGGTGTACAAAGCTTTGTATTTTATTCCTCCGGCCTCCAAAGTTGCGTCATCGCACAGTTGGGAAAATCGTTTTTTCAACCTTCTCTCGAATTCGATTTTTCTCACGAATACAAGGAAGTATCTTGCAAAAGTAAGGTCTGTCCCGTTGTGTGGACAAGTTTCGCTACCTAATATAAAAATTTTAATGAAAACAAAAAATAGGCATGACACCACCATGACCGTCCTTATCTGAACATACCCTCTTGCCGTTTGCCACCGCGCCCATTGGTTTTAGGAGAAGTTTACAGCATTGGTCTCTGTGGTATTTGGTCATATATCGCACATGGACACAACCAGGGCGCTGTACCTACAATTCAACACTCGCAAGACTTGCGTGAATACACCCTGTAGCTAGTCGCACTTTCAGAGGCATTTTAATGTTGCAAAAATGATAGAATGAATGCTTGGGCGAGTTGAGTGAACCATATTCTACGGTGACAGCGCAGAGAAACAATCACACACAAGGTTCTCGGGAAGACAAGCACACGCGCTGAACTTACACTGGTATATTCGACTACTTCGTTCGTCGCTTCAACCTCTGGATTAACTTTCCCGAACGTGATAAGCAGAATAAATAGCACAAACTAAAACAAAGCAAAAAACAAGATAAAAATGAAAAATGTAGAAAGAAACAAGAAAAGAAAGCGAAAAAAATAAGCTTTTACAAGTCATCCCTTCCTTCACTGCAATCATTTAGATAGAAATTTGAGTTCTTTGTCGACAGCACTATAGAACAAATACTTACACACTTGTTCTTCAGATGCTCTATTCTTTGCGCTTCCATAATTTCTTTTGTTTGTGGTTCTCGACTCAACTATTACGATACAATTTTCAAAATATGCCACACAACAACAATACAAACAGTGGATTCCAAAATGCAAGCGACGATTCGGTGGGTATTATAAAAATGATCCCTTAAACAATCATAAAACACCTGCCAGTCTGGCCTACATAAGTAGTGTGGTAAGGAGTCTGTAAGCCAGACTGGCAGGTGGTTGAAAGATTGCACGAGGGAGCATTTTTATAACACCCACCGAGTCGTCGCCTGATATTTGGGAATCCACTCTCCGGATTGTGGTTGTGTAGAACATTTTGAAAATTGTTCCGTAATAGTTAGTAGTCGAGACCCACTGAGAACAAAACCAATGAAAGCGCAAAGAATAGAGCATCTAAAGAACAAGTTGTAAGTATTCGTTCTATAGTGCTGTCGACCAGAAAGCTCCAATTTCTCACTAAAGGATTGCAGTGAGGCTAAGGAATGAATTGTAAGGGTTTATTTTTTCTTTTTTTACTTTTTTTTTTCGCTTTTTTTTTATTTCGTGCTCTTTCTTCTGCTTATCACGCTCTGGAAAGTCAATCCAGATGTTGAAGAGAAGAACAAAGTAGTCGAATACACAAGAGTTAGAAGTAGAGCGTGTGTGCTTGCCTCTTTGAGTATCTGGCGTGTGATTGTTTCTCTTCACTGTCACCGTAGAATATGTAAAAATGAATATTGACATTGGCGTATTCGTCGTGCCAAACCCTGTCAGACTTCTTTCGAACGCTGATCTCCACGAGATCACAATACTATCGTTTCTGTTGTAGTGGCACGGCAGACTCTATACTTGACTTGCTTCAGTCTTTGTAAGGGGGACGCTGTAATCCGATTCTACTCATTTATGGTGTACTAGATAGCACAATATTTGCAGAGCTAGTGTTTTGTTTTTCAGTTCCATCAAATTATAGTTCAGCTTTTAAGTTATTTATTATTTCGCTTTTAAATTTATAAGCACATCTAGATTTAAGGCAGCAAATATCTTGCCAGCACTCATGGTACGCGTTTGAAGTATATCCCGTTTAAATAATTGACACAATCTCTGATTTTTTTTGTCAGTGCCTCTAGCCAATTGTGCATGCTAGGATTGCTTGTGTTTGTTTGTTTATTTTACATATTGCCGCCCGCAGAGCCGAGAAAGCAACGCTCGGTCACGGTCTTCTAGAAGATTCCCATTCATTCTCGCACTAGTTGTAACTTTCCCTTTGCTTTGTTGTTCTCGAAAGTGCCAGTTCATCCTCGCCCCGAGCGCGCGACGCCCGAACTTCCTTCGCCGAACTTTCGAGATAGCGACGCACTGTAGATAAGCAGCTACCCGCGACCTTGTCGAGTCAGAGAGTCCCGCGCGCTCTGTTGTCGCCGCCGAATCGCCGCCTGCTTTTCTGCTGCCTCGACGCTCTTTCGTTCTTTACTTATTTTTGGTTGGCACAAGTTCGCCTATTAAACCGTTATTTTTGAGTTCACTGCTCGTCTTCGTGTCACCTCCGTTCGTGACATTTCTGGTGGAGGTGCGGGGTAGAAGAAGGCCACGACGATGACCGCTCCACCCGTCGTTTACCTGCCCGTCGCCCCTCGGACTCCGACGCCTTTCCACGGGGAGATCCACGAGGACGTCGAGGACTGGATCCAGCACTACGAGCGCGTGGCACGCCATAACGGATGGACCGCCGAGCAGTACCTGCAGAACCTCTACTTTTCGTTGGAGGGTACTGCGAGGCACTGGTTCGAGAACCACGAGGCTGCGCTCACGTCGTGGGACGCCTGCGTCACCGAGCTGAAGCGGGCGTTCATGAATCAGCATCGCAGGCAGCGGGCCGAAGACCTTCTCCAGGCGAGGACTCAAGGCCCCAACGAAACGGTCACCAGTTTCGTTGAAGACATCCTCCGCCTGAGCAGCCGCGCCGACCCGCAAGCTACCGACGAGAAGAAATTACGCTTCCTTATGAGGGGCGTGAAAAGCGAAATCTTCGGCGGACTTATTCGCAACCCCCCGACGACCGTCGAAGAATTTGTTGCCGAAGCGACAAACATCGAGCGGGCGCTAATGGCCCGAGCGCGCCACTACCATCGGCTCAACGACGTTTCGACTTTGGCATCGGCAAGCTCCGAGTTCAGCACCAGCACCGACGAGCTTCGCGAGATGATCCGTCAAGTCGTTCGCGAGGAACTCAAGAGACTGCTGCCTGCTGCCGACCCCCCGGCGTCGCTGTCCATCGCCGAAGTTGTGAGAGAAGAGGTTGAGAGAGCCATCGAACCACGGGCTCCTGTCAACCCTGCTCCGCTGGAGGAACCGACGCTGACCTACGCCGCCATGGCCAGACGACCGCCGCAAGCTCCCCGCCAGGCTACGGCGCCGCCACGACGTGAACCTCCAGCGCCGCAGTACTTCCAACGACGCGAAGAACGGCAGCACGTCCGCCCGGAGAGACGCGACCCTCGCCGCGAAAAACCGACGTGTGGCGAACGGCCGACCGACGCCCGCTTTGTTTCCACTGCGGGGAAGCTGACCATGTATACCGCCGTTGCCCGTACCGACAGCTGGGGCTACGCGGTTTCCACCCCGACGACCCGCGACCACGCTACGGCGAGCGACCCCGGGACATCGACGAATACCTCCGCCGGTCGCCATCCCCGGGACCGTCTCCCCGCCGCGGTTTCCGATCGCCGTCACCACAACGCCCTGCATCGCCTCATCGTAGGTCCCGCCGAGAAAGCCTGTCCCCCCTGCCTCGCCGGGAAAACTGAGTGCGGCAATACCGGGAGGTGGTATTGCCGATGACGAACGACGCCAATATCCTCCACAAACGCCGGAGGGCTCCCACACTAGCGACGAGACGGATAGGAACGACGGTTCTGCGACGGTGTCGAATAACCTCGACGTTACCATCGACGGCCACGACGCGAAGGCACTCGTCGACACCGGAGCAGACTATTCCGTTTTAAGTGGGAAGCTCTCTCGCCGTCTTCGGAAAGTGATGACGCCGTGGGATGGCCCGAAAATACGAACCGCCGGCGGACATCTCATCACACCAGTGGGAAGGTGTACTGCGCGCGTGAACATCCACGGAGAAACCTGCCCCGTGAAATTCGTCGTCCTCAAGGACTGTTCGAGAGACGTCATCCTTGGCATGGACTTCCTCTGTGAGTACGGTGCCGTGATCGACCTTGGCGCAAACAGGTTGACGCTGCGAAAGCCCGTTCTACCTCCGGAGGGACCCAAAACGACGCCAGCCGCCGTCCGAGTCATTGCGGACCACGTGAACCTGCCGCCACGGTCGAGTGTTCTTGTGCCCGTCGTGACCGATGCAGTGGCCCGCGGGAAAGTCCTTCTGGAGGGCAGCGTCCAACTGCTTCTCGGAAGAGGAATAGGCGTCGCAAGGGGCGTAACGGAGCTGCAGGATGGACGTACTGTGGTCCTCGTGACGAACTTTCGACCGGAGGCGCAGCACCTCACGAAAGGTGCCACCGTAGGACACGTTGAGGAACTCCTGGCCGACGCCGAAATCGCCGCGATCTCCGACGAGCCCTCGCCGTGTCAGCCGCACAGTACACCACCGCCGCAGCTCGACGTTAACCCCAAGCTCAGCGCCACGGAACGACGACAGCTCGGAGACCTCCTCGCCGAGTTTGGCGACTGCTTTGCGACGACGTCGAGGGTGCGCCAGACAACAGTTGCTAAACACCGCATCATTACCAACGAGGACGCGCTTCCTGTGCATCGGCCGCCGTACCGGGTCTCCCCAAAGGAACGAGAGGCCATTCAGGAACAGGTGCAAGAGATGCTGAACGACGACATCATTCAGCCTTCGAGCAGCCCGTGGGCCTCTCCAGTCGTGCTGGTGAAGAAAAAGGACGGAACGCTTCGATTCTGCGTTGACTACCGGCGACTCAACGCGGTGACGAAGAAAGACGTGTATCCGCTCCCCCGCATCGACGACACGCTGGACCGGCTGCGCCACTCACGGTACTTTTCGTCGATGGACCTTAAGAGTGGCTACTGGCAGATCGAAGTCGACGAACGGGACCGAGAAAAGACTGCCTTCGTCACGCCCGACGGACTGTATGAGTTCAAGGTGATGCCCTTCGGACTCTGCACAGCGCCGGCAACGTTCCAGCGGGTCATGGACACCGTCCTGGCAGGCCTCAAGTGGCAGACATGTCTCGTTTACCTCGACGACGTCGTGGTATTCTCGGCCAACTTCGACGAGCATTTGCGACGCCTTCGAGCCGTTCTTGAGGCAATCAGGACCGCAGGACTCACCCTCAAGCCAACGAAGTGCCGGTTTGCCTACGGCGAACTGAAGTTCCTGGGCCACGTTGTGAGCAACGAAGGTGTAAGTCCTGACCCTGAGAAAACTCGCGCCGTAGCGGCCTTTCCACCGCCCACCGACAAAAAGGCCGTCCGACGATTCCTGGGACTTTGCGCGTACTACCGGCGATTCGTTCGGGATTTCGCAAAGCTTTCTGCGCCGCTCACGCACCTCACGAAAGACGCCGTGAACTTCGAATGGGGTGGAGAACAACAACAGGCATTTGACGAACTAAAGCGACGGCTCCAGTCACCACCGATTCTCGGCCACTTCGACCAATCAGCCGAAACGGAAGTTCACACGGACGCCAGTAATACAGGCCTCGGAGCGGTGCTGGTCCAACGACAAGACGGTGCGGAGCGCGTGATCGCATACGCTAGCCGGACGCTGTCGAACGCGGAACGCAACTACTCGACAACCGAGAAGGAATGTCTGGCCGTCGTCTGGGCCATCACGAAATTCCGCCCGTACTTGTACGGGAGCCCATTTCGGGTGGTCACCGACCACCACGCGTTGTGCTGGTTAGCGAGCCTGAAGGATCCATCGGGACGTCTCGCTCGGTGGAGCCTACGACTGCAAGAGTACGACGTGACCGTGGTCTACAAGTCAGGCCAAAAACACAGCGACGCCGACTGCCTGTCCAGAGCCCCTGTCGAGTCAGCTACCGGATGTGCCAAAGACGACGGCGACGACGACGACCACTTTCTTGGCGCGGTGAGCATTCACGGTATGGCAGCGCTCCAGCGGGACGATCCTGAGTTGCGTGCACTGATCGACCACTTGGAGGGACGAGGGGGTACGATTCCCCGAGCCTTCTCACGTGACCTGCCAAGATTCGCCGTCCGGAGAGGTATCCTCTACAAAGAGAACTTCGGGGACAGCAACTCGACGTGGCTCCTGGTGATTCCTACTAGTCTTCGAGAAGAGATCTTCCAAGCGTGCCACGACGACCCAACATCTGGTCACCTTGGCTACAGTAGGACTCTTGCACGGATCCGAGAGAAATACTACTGGCCCAAGCTCCCGAAGACTGTCCACCTCTACGTCCGTTCGTGCCACGAATGCCAACGACGCAAGAAACCGCCGACGAAGCCGGCAGGTCTCCTGCAACCGATCGCGCCCCCGACTGCACCATTCCAGCAGATTGGAATGGATCTTCTCGGACCTTTCCCACCGTCGACGCAGGGAAACCGTTGGATAATCGTGGCAACTGATTATCTCACCAAGTACGCCGAGACAAAAGCACTCCCGTCGGGGACCGCCGTGGAAGTAGCCAAGTTCTTCGTGGAGTCTATCGTCCTCCGACACGGCGCTCCCCAAGTCCTGATTACGGACCGAGGATCCTCGTTCATGGCGCAACTGACACAAGAGATACTCCGCCTGAGCCACACCGACCACCGCCGGACCACGGCATACCACCCGCAGACCAACGGGCTGACGGAGCGACTAAACAAGACCATCGCCGACATGATTTCGATGTACGTGGACGTGGAACACAAGACGTGGGATGAAGTGTTGCCCTACGTCACGTTCGCGTACAATACGGCGATTCAAGAAACTACCGGCATTACACCTTTTCAGCTGGTGCACGGCAGAAAGGTGACGACGATGCTCGACGCCATGCTGCCCCACGACCCGACGGACGACGGCACCGACGACGCCCAGCTGGTCACCCAACGAGCAGAAGAAGTACGCCAGCTAGCCCGTCTTCGAATAAAGGACCAGCAACGTGTGGACGCTGGCCGGTACAACCTTCGTCGCCGCGACGTGGAGTTCCAGCCCGGAGACAGGGTGTGGGTGTGGACACCCATTCGCCGCCGCGGACTCAGCGAGAAACTGCTAAAACGCTACTTTGGACCCTACAAGGTCATCCGCCGCCTTGGGGACTTGAACTACGAGGTGCTCCCCGACGGAACCCGACCATCAGGACGCCGCCAGCCACGACCCGAAGTCGTCCACGTCGTTCGACTCAAGCCGTTCTACGCACGATAGGATTGCGATACTGCATGTTTATTTCGTTTCACCGTAAATTGTTTTAGCCATTTCTGTTTTCCTTTCACGTTGCATCGGGACGATGCACTTTTAAAAGGGGGATAATGCCGCCCGCAGAGCCGAGAAAGCAACGCTCGGTCACGGTCTTCTAGAAGATTCCCATTCATTCTCGCACTAGTTGTAACTTTCCCTTTGCTTTGTTGTTCTCGAAAGTGCCAGTTCATCCTCGCCCCGAGCGCGCGACGCCCGAACTTCCTTCGCCGAACTTTCGAGATAGCGACGCACTGTAGATAAGCAGCTACCCGCGACCTTGTCGAGTCAGAGAGTCCCGCGCGCTCTGTTGTCGCCGCCGAATCGCCGCCTGCTTTTCTGCTGCCTCGACGCTCTTTCGTTCTTTACTTATTTTTGGTTGGCACAAGTTCGCCTATTAAACCGTTATTTTTGAGTTCACTGCTCGTCTTCGTGTCACCTCCGTTCGTGACAATATTCTACAGCACATTGTTCACCTTTCTACTCAATGCAGCCTGTACCGAACAGAAGCTAGCATCGACTAGGCCAATTCGTTTCCTGCATCACCAGCTGAGCCGAGGTTCTGGTCCATGGCGGTCTGCAAAGGTTGTTGATGGTAAGCTGCCCTATATATACAGCTGTGTAAGAGCAGCTTGTCCTGGGGTAGAATATTAAATGCATTATTATGTTTTAGAAAAAGAAATTTACATGGGCATACATGCAATGTGAAACCTCACCAAGCCTGTTCTGAACTTTCATCCTCTTGAGATTCCAATACAGCCGTTTCTGCTGCACACGCACTGGCTACTTCGGCCAGGTAGAGACTTGATCCATATGAAAGTAAATAGGTGATTATTAACTGCTCAGTGCTGTCCGTGGTAACGTTCTCTCCTTATCAGATGACTTACCACACTAAGTTTGCAAGGCATTTGAAAAGGAGACCAAGTCAGCTGGAGCATGATGTTCCCATTACTGGGCAGTCCACGATTGCTTGTTCACACTCATTTAAATCACGACTGTTCTTCAAGCTCGGGAAGTGTGACACTAAACTGATTCAGCCTAGCTGTGGTGGGCTCAGTGGTATGTGTGGAGCTAGTCGACTTGTGTACACACAGTGGCTGTGCAGTAGAAAACACGTCCAATCGGGAACTTTTGATGCAGTCTTGTATAGTTTCAGTGAGGTTTTGTTTTGGCGACCATGTTATGTGTTCACACTTTTTTTTCCTCATTTACCGACAGTCCTATCTGTCTGCAGGGAGTGAGTGTGAAACATGTCAGCAAGTCTCTAAAGCTGTATGCAGTGCAATTTTGGTGTATTGTGCAAGCGAGGAAGAAGAGACTAAACGTTTTGCAGATGTTGCTGCGACATAGAAATTAAATAGTTTTAGCTGAGCATTTTTACGGCCCGCTCCGCCCAGCAGGAAAGCACCTGTATGCGCACAACGCTCAGTCAGCAACGACCAATCGGAGCGCAAATGCCCATGGATCAGACAATTCCAGTACCCCAAAGGCCACTGCCGGCTGAGAGTTATGCGCATGCCTGGTGGCTTTCTCGCTCAGTGGCTAGGCGGAGCGGGCCGTAAAAAGCGCTCAGCTAATTTTTTTTTATAGGGGCGGCTTGCACATAAACATTTCAGGCAGGGAAATGGCTGATATTGCTCACATCAATTTTCAGTATGAGCAGCTGCTCATCGTAATACGAAATTGAATATTAAAACTTCCTCTACCCATTTCTGACAGGTTTTGAGACATGTGCTCCTGGCAGTACTGTCGGGCTTGATATTATTATACCCAGATCCGCTCCAATAAATTCTAAGAGGATGAAGTCAGTTGCCACATAGCTTGTGCAAAACTAAATCTGGAACACACCCTCCTTCCACTTTTCCAGTGTATTTAGAACCTTGTCTCAGTTAGTGATTCAAGAAAATTGACCAGATAAGCGATATTAAATAGAAAATAGATGGCTCATGCCTATTACCCCGCATCTACCAACCACTGTACACTGCCTCACTGCAGATTTGGTATCTTTCATTTGATTTGCCTGAACTGTTCGCGCTTGTAGACATCTTAATGATGATCATGAGGGAATGTATCTTGTCATATGATGTCATATGCTTAATGTAAGTGAGGCTTGCGGGAATTTTCAAGGACTATGGGGCATGCCGATGGTAAAATCTGAATGTGAGTTTGCTGGTGGAGGTTGTTAATATATACTAGTTTGTGTGTAAGTCACTATTTTTTGTTTCGTGAAGTCTGCGAATTTGTTTTAGTCGTCAACTTGCCATTATGTAGGAACACGGGGTCATACTCTGCAATTCATTATATGTTTACCTGTGTCTACCCAATCTCATTAGTATGAGTACAACAATGAGCTCAGTGATGGAAGTGCTGCGTCATTTGTGCCAAACTGCGCCATGAACGAAAGTCTGCTGCATCCCGTGCCAAAGCGTAATTCTGACTCAAAATTGCGCCATAACTGCGCCAGGATGGGCCTAAAGCAAAATTAAAACAATTAAATGTTGGTTGGCCCTAATATTTAGAAAAGTTGAAAATAAAATGATATGAATATATTTCCCAGTGTTTCTACTCGCCATATAATTTGTTTCATCTTACGTCTGAACAGAATTGAAAGCTCGAATGCATGGAACCTCGAATACGCTTATTAAAGCGCGAGTCACAGGGCATTGCTTGCAATTCGACTGGTTTAGCCGATAAAAATCACGTACCGGGATATAAATGCCATAATGTTGCGCTTTTATGTTGTTTAATTGGTCCCACTGGCTCGTAGAATCGGCTCTAGCGTCAACTTCAGGTGAAATGAAGTATAGGAATTGTTTGTCAATTGCTATGGCCTGTTGATGCGCTGGCCAGTGGATCGTCGGCATCGTCTTAATTACAAGATGTTGTCTGGGAGGTCAGGAACTAAAAGTCTCGAGAAAACTTCGCAAAATAATAGGTTGGTGGTATACGGTGATAAGACAGAACCAGGATCTTGTGATGCTGGTGAAATCACTTGATAATCATGTCTGCCACCTGCCTTCGTTCCGTGACTGCAGAGTAGCGTGGCAGTTGCGCCGCTCCTGTCAACCTTCACTACATCTCTCTACACATGAGCGTGCATGCGTCGGGCTTCGCCGCTTTGCACCGGAGTGCTAGGAGCTGAGGCTGACCTGTTGAAGGGTTAGCGCAAGAGGCACAGAATTCAATCTCAGAATTATTACAGGTCGAACTACTTTGTCTTTATTGCAGATTAATCTCTAATATCCATTAAAAAAGTCAAACAGTCGAAAAAAAGATAAGAAAAATAACACGGGTCTCTATTTTTGAATAAATACGGTAGATATTGTGCAGCTGTCGAATAAACGAGCAGTGAACTTTGATTTAACTCTAGTTCCAGCGCCGCTGAAGAGCAGTGTTACAATTAAAACAAAAGTGTAGGCTTTTATAATATTAATCAGTGGTTATTTTGTAGTTGATGGTATTAGAGTTTTGAGTTTGGCAGGTAAATAAAATTTAGGGGACGAGTTTTTATTTGTGCAGCGGATATGCTGGTTTTGCTGGCATTTTGAAGAAATTATATTTATAGGCCAATTAAACTACCGACTGTGGAATAGGGATGGGAGGGAGGCTCTATCGCAACTGAAGGGTAAGGCCATCATTTTTTTTTCACCATTTTTGCTACCTGTTTTAAATTGACCCCGCTCTGACCAGAGCCTTATTTCAAATAAAAATTGACATCTGTTCCTTTTGTATCATATTTCTTGTTAACACATATGCTTCAGTATCAAAGAGGAACTGGCAATCATTGTCACAAACAAACTCATTTAGACATGCAATCACTTTTGTTTTTCATTTGCATCTCCTCCAAAGGCGTTAGCGGCTGGTCCATACTAGTATTTTGAATGCTGCAAAACCTGCTACAAAAGGTTTAAATGCTGCTTCCATTGCCGTGGGCTGCATATGTCAAGGATATGATTAGTCACTGTCTCAGTAAGACTAACGAATCGCTATATTTACTTAAAATTGTGGATGTGGATATCAGGGACTGCGCACCTATCGTCACGAGCGACAATGTTAAACTACATGCCAACTACATTACCAAGCTCGCCCGTCTCTCGACACACCCTTTTGATTTAAAATAGATGATTTCCCCAAGCCTTTTTTTGAAGTGGGCCTTTTCCATACAAATAGCTACCCTGATTATGAGATAACTGGGCCATTTTCGCCCCTTGGCCATCCAGTGTGTTATTACAGGTGTGTCCCTTAGGGCAATCGAAGGATTTTTTTATATAGTTTCCAGATTGAAAATAAAATAAAGACAATTAGTGCATTAGCTACAAAAAGTTTTCCTTTTGCATGGGCTGCTTGTCTCATGCCCCTCACCCAAATTTGAAATTTTTTTATTATCACGTGCAGCTGGTATTGATTTGCACTGTCATTGTACTGTGGTGTCGATTCTCTTTACAGGTGCTGGAATGAGGGACACGCCTTCCCGGGTGCATGGTCTACTTGCACCACAAGCTGCATGAGAAGTGTGAAGAATCTTTGCTAGGCCCGTGACATGCAGCCTCTTTCATCCAGCGCACTTCTCTGGCAACAAGCCCATACTTACCAGCCGAGCTGTAGCCTCACTGAAGCTGACTATAAACAATTACGGTAACAATTTTGTATGTTTTATCTACTACCCATGTATCAGTGGCTGTTGGATATGGCAGCTGCTTTACCAAAAGGGTGTATACCTATGCCAGAAATGTACTTTCATGCACAGTGCAAACTATTAGATTACACACATTATTTGTTAAAATCATCCTTGTCATAAACAACATTATTTCTATTCAGGCGTGAATTGCACACAAAAACAAATGTTAGCCCGTAAAACAAGACCGGGAACTGTACGGTTTTATCCTGCTAGCCTGGGTCTTGCTGGTATCTTGCGGTACTATCGGCACTATACCGGGGATCTATGGTGGCAGCAGCGCGGAAACTCGTTGGGAACTGCATGGGTTGAGGCCGCTAGCCTGGGTCTCGCTGGTATCTTACCGTATTACTGGTGCTATGTTGGGGATTTGTGCTGGCAGCATCCCGGGAACTCACTGGGGCGCCCAGTGCCAGGTGTCATGGTCAGTCCCAGTCACTGGCCAGTGACTGGCAATCCCACTGGCCCCTTGTAGCCCCATCGGGCGTTCCCAGCGTCGGCCCAGTAGGGTCTTACCGGCAGAGTTGTGCCGCCACTTTCCCGAACCGGCGAGCTGTGCTACTTGGGAAGCAGTATTTTTAGCTGTAAAACCCTTATTCATCATCGTAATCAACTTATGAAGTGATATGTGATTGTTGATGGCGTTTCACCACACTCTATAAAATGCACAGTTATGCAACAATAAAATAGATGGCGCTTCAAAAGACGTGAGTGGGACTGAAGTGAGTGGGGGAGGTGCACCCTTCCGCGGCAGTTCCCCAACTACCTAATCTAGCAACGTTGCTTCGCAACACAATTCACGTGATGCCGTGTGGTACTCGATTGTCACAATCCTGAGTCAAGTGATCGAGTTCATGACAATCTGTGTCGCATAATATTCGGGTAATGGCTCGTGATCAATAAAATATTAGAATAGCCGAACTCTAACAATGCCTGAAGCTCAGCCCTAGCTCTATGCTTTGCCAGCAGATGCCCACGACAATAAGAAACACTGACGGTATATAAGTAGCGTCACATACCGTGGCCGCTTGTACTAATTGCGAAGGGGAAAGGTTTCTTTCCTTCCTTTTTACTACGTCTGGCATTGCGCGGAGAGGAAATGTAAGCGGTGTTTGTAGAAGGTATGAACGTCAAGTATTTGTACTTAGCGGCATTTACTGAAGGCATAAAAAGTGTTGTACGGTTTGTTTTTGAAAACATTATTGATGCAGCAAAACGTGTTTTCGTTGTTGTTGAACTTCCTCAGAAGTTAAAGAGATTATTTACTAAAGAACACATGAATCAAATTTCGCGATACATATAGATCAGGTGAGTTGAATGGCTCGTCTTTTATATAAGATCTTCGCTTTATCGACTCTCCTAAAGATTTATAGTAATAGACCTAACAGGGAGAGGAACAATTGCGCATGGACCCACTTATGCTGGCACGATACTGAATCAGCCATTTTTCTGCCGATTTTTGTTCAAGGGAGAACACGGTCTTTAAAGAAAAATAGCCACCTGTACATATACGAGCTGTGGTTTTTAAATGTTGTTACCACTCTCTTCGAGGATATAAAGGAACAATGTACAAAGAAATAACAACAACCGAGGCAGATATATACAGCCGCACATATGCCGACTTCCTGGCGAACTAAATTTTTAGCATGTAGGTTTGCTCCTTCAATTTTGCCCTGATACCCAGACATATGCAGCCAGGCAATTTTCACGGTGGCACTTTGAATTTTTTCGGCGTGTCAGATGTCTTCAAGTGGAAAAAAGAGTAGTACTTTACAGGAAGTATTTCCAGAGAAACAATATGAAGGAGATAAAATATGAACATTCTACTATATCAACCATTGTCGTCTGGAAATGGATATATAAGATGCAGGTAAGATCATTGTTATAATATATTATCAAAACACCAGATATATAACGGCAAGAAGACGATAAAGACACTTTATTTTAAATATTCATGAAGAAGAGCCGCTATCCGTTTATTCTTGACGAAGTATCATCCCGCTATCTTATATTGCTTTTCATCATGTTTAGATATATGCTATACGTAGCTATTTTTAATTATTTCTTATCTCCTGAACATTGCCCTGATGTTCGATCCTGATGAAGCTCGGTCGCCCTGTCTCCTACGAACAAACACGATTGTGCATGTTTTTGTCGTGTGAACCGATAACCCTTCGTTCCTGCGCGACTTTGTCTTTGGTATACGAGTAGTTTCTGCTCGCCGCTGTTAGGCTGTTTTTACAAGCAAGCGTATGGCTGGACTGGCTTACCCCGCAGCTTTGAGTTTCTTACGCTAATCCACTCATGTGGCATCGTGAGTTGAAACGTATTAGCACGACAGGGGATCTTACCGGCACCGAGCTGGCAAGCGATGCAGGCCCTGAAACGGTCACTTTCAGCTACGAGTTCAGGAAGTCTCCAGTTGGCGCCGCGAGTTCATTTGATAGTTCGTAAAACAGTTACCCACTGTACTTTCCGTGACAACGCGTGTAATTCAGAGATTCTATCGATCGACGTTCTGTAGTTGTTCTAGGTCAATGTCAGCTGAATGCAAAGGTGCAGCGAGCGGACAAGAAAAAACGATGTTAACTTCAGTGCCAAGGCCAGAGAAGGCACAAATCTCCAAACGCAGCAGGTGACTGGTGCGCGACTGAAAAAATCCGGCTCTGGTCCAGCATCGGCCTCAGGGAGTGCTGCACTCTGAGATGGAGAGGTCCCTGCTTCGATTACGGAATGTGTCGCAGTACGCTGGAAAACAAAGCGCTGGTCTCTCGCGTCAAAAAAAAAAACGGATGAAAACTGCTGTACGTTTTCTTGTCCTGAAGATTCAGTAAAGAGGTTGGTTTTACTGATGCGTGGAGTGCGAAAAACAAAGACCAGCTACAAGGAAAAATGTGCAGAAATACGCAATACCTATGTAAACGTATTTGGCGCGTCACTTACTCACTTGCGACCTCTGAAAACTAGATTCCTTGAAAGATCTTACAACGAGAGTGAACATCGCTGGCGCCATGATGGGTAACGTGTGTAAACCTGGCAGTCGTATTTCTTATTTCTGTCGCGCATTATATCCTTTCTTTCTTGGCTCGTAAACTTTGTCAACGTTACAAACAGGGCGTCTATCTCCCGGTCTTAACCGGAAAAACACCGATCGACATCCGTCGGTGAGCGTAACATACAAATCGGTTAAAAACCAAAAACACCGGCGGCATGGACATTTTCGCCTCCATTTAAAACCGAACACACCGGTCGTTGCATGTTTCCGACCTTAGCTAGACGCTCCACGTAGAAGTTCGTCTGAACGCAGTGTTATCTCGCCCTCCTTCTGGGGTCAAAAGCGTCTGGTGCAACGCAGTGGTTGGGCTTCAAGCTCTGACGCCTTTCCCCCAGGCTGTGTCTCCAGGCCCCCCGGAAAAATTAACGGCAGTGGAGGGTACGCTCTCACGTGCCCTTTCCCCATTGTGTCTGTCAAGTTTTACGGTGTAAGCCGTATCAGAGGTTGCAGTAGTTCCTGGAAGACACTGCCAAATTCAGTCATGCAGGGCTACTGACCTTTGAGAACTGAGATGCGTTCATTGTTATCTGTTTAGTTTCCATGGGCTTTTGAAACGAAAAAGGGTTTTGTTCTGTAAAATATTTCCAGACGTGTTTGAGAAGGCGCTTCCGGCCCGCGTCTGCGGGTTTTCTCAACATGAGATCTGCTTCCCTTCATCGAAGACTTCAAGTATCATCGTCACGCGGAGTAAAAGGCCACCAGGATGGGACGCAAGCGGAAAGTCCGGATGACTACGCTACAGATTTCATGGATGAATCGTCGTTCTGGTTCACGGCTAAATTGTTAATCCGTGCATAAAAGTGGAGCTGCCAGAGGGATTTGTGCCTTATGAAAATATCTATCGGCTGGTCCTCCGGGACTGAGTGCAAGCTGAGTGACCTAGATTCAGAGTTTCTTTGTTGCCGCCAGTATGCTGTGACTGGCACCGTTGATCCAGTTTTATTTTGGAAACTTCATTTACGACTGGTCCTACTGTCCCAAGCCTCGCTGGACATTTTGTGATTTCCGTGTCCAGCGCAAATCTGGAGCGTGCGTTTTCGAAATTGTGGTTAGCGAACCGCAAGGAACGTGCTTGCACTGACGGATGCAAGCCCCTCGAAGATATACTTGCATTTACTATATTAACCAAATGTGAGAAATAGATGCTTCCTCGAGAAAAAGTGTATGAAATATGTGAATAAAATTCGAACTCTCTGTCTGTGATCAATCACGTTTTTTTTTTCCACCGATAATCACCGATTCTAGCCTCGTCGTGAGACGGTTCCACCGAAATACACCGGTGTTTCGAAAATAAATAAACACCGAAAAACATCCGCAGATTTTTCTCACAAGTAAACACCGGAAAGTACACGCCCTAGTTATAAACGAGCCTTTCTTATATGTATTAACGCACATTTGACCTCGAAAATCCCGCAAAACCTTCGATCTTGTGAAATGCAGTTCCAGGGTCACCGCATAGATGGCATCAGCGTGCAAGTGTGTTCTCTCGTCCTAAGAAATCTTAAGGGGTTTTAACCAAGTCTCGTCTCTCTCGGTCGTACTCGGTTGCAAGAGTGTGAACGGGCCTTTAATCCCGCACGGTAAGGGCCCAACTCTATAGTTTTGCATGCATATCGCGGCACCTGCTCCGTCATTTGCCGAAATTGTTAGCACAAAAAAGCCGGCGCCTATATGCTTCACTTTCAGTACTGTCGCAGCCGACGCTACGAGATAATGGGACCAGTCAAACAGTGACAAAAACGAAGTCACTGGGCCTTTTCCGCTTACGACTGATTCAGCGATAATAGAACAGGCACAGAAACATGGTGCGCTTTTAATACTGTCTGGTTGGTCCGATCAGCTCGTAGCGTCGGCTCCGTGTAGTGACGGATCTGTCACACGTTCATTGACGAGATCCCGCGAGAGCCGATTGAGAGTAAGGTCAGTAAGGTGAGGACCAGATAACATCGCCGCGCCTTGCACGCATTCGGTTGATACGCGGGTACCTTAAACAAAAACACCTTTACGTAGCGTGGCGCAGTCATAGCGTGACGAAACGCTGCGGCCGCGGACTGTAGTAAGGGCGCGCATTGTCACGCGTGTTCTGTGAGCAGGTCAGGACTATGGCCTGTGTTCAATTAACTGCCCGGTTAAGAGATTTGCAGTCCACCTCTTTCCACTTTATTTGCTAAGCGAATGCGAGCGAGGACGGTCACCTCTCCCGCGTTCGCTCTTCTCAAGTGGAAAGAGGGTCGGGAGGAGCTTCCTCTGAACTCTAACCTGCACCGAACTACCTAGGAATACTAAGAGGGGAGGAGGACAAGGAGGCCTTGACGAAATCAAAGACATATGCAACCTTTCTAATAAAGTTCGTGGCACTTTTCGTTGTTTTTCAAGATAAATTCATAATAACCATTTTCCACTCAAAAATGAACATTTCCGTTCGTGAGATTCGGGGAATTCGTACTTTGCGTACCTGTGCTTGAAAGAAATTCTAAATCTTCGAATTCTTTTCACTTCCAGCTTGAAAGAAATTACAAATCTTTGAACCCGAAGCTTTGAAAAAGCTAATCTTCGAACTCTTGAATTAGAACCTCGGCAAACACTTACAGGAATCAAGAACTCATTATTTAATTGGCAGCTAGCAGCTGCATTTTCTTTCGGTAGTTGTTTCGTCGGACTGATGTCGCTCGGATGAGTGTGTAACTTGTTTCGAGACAAGTTACAACATAACTATCACATTTACATGAAACACAAAAGCAGCTCTACAGTTCCGTGAACAAAACAATATGCGGAGACTGAAATGCCGTAAATATCTTTAAGTAATAAAGAAATGGATGCCATCAACTCGAGATGCAGACGACCGGGCTGTTTAAGCGGCAAAGGCGCGGGTACTGGGAGTCTCGAGAAAGCGGTGAGGATTTACGGGAACGGCGTTTAATTACTGTGCGCGCCGTGCCCATAATATAAACACGTGCAATTGCAAGCCCGACAAATTTATCTTCACGCGCATACCGCAAGTGCTTGCACGTTTAAAAACGAGCACTGTTTACTTGCCAAGAGTATGCTGGGATGTAAAAACTAAAATGGGATACGAATAAATTTCAACAACTTTACAGTCGACGTCCTCGCCGCATGACCACTCGTCAAAACGCCGAACAATTAACAAACAAGCGTCTGGTTAACATAAACAAAAAATAATAACCGAAAGTTCACGCAGAACAGAAAGAACAATAGTGAGTTCTAATTTAGCGTTACCGTAATATCGTTACCGTGCACCAGAGTGCGGGAACCGTGTCGGAAACGCACCGCGAAGGGAACGTTTTGGAAAACCGCGATCTTTTACCGTGTTTCCGATAAAAGAAATATTAAAAAAAGATTGCGGAATAGAAGGGTTTGGTAGATTGTTTCAATAGAGGATTTGAGTAGATCGTTCCGATGCCTCCGATACCCCCGATAGTGATACGATGCACGCTCAAAGGCGGCGGCGGAGTATCGGGTTTCATTACCGGCGATCACCGGAACGATCTACTAAAACTCTACTACCTCTCCAATCACGATACCCGATATAAACATATGCGTAAAGGCATCGGCGGCGCAGTATTAGGTATTGTTATCGGAGTTCAAGAAAAGTCCACTAAGGGAGTTTTCGTATGCTGTGTTTGCCCCTCCGCTACGCTCTCCGCAACGAAGATGCCGCTACTGAGCACGCGTGGGGCAGCCTTGTCTGAAAAGTTCCGATTATCGTAGAGGTCCGCGGAGATCTTTGCGGGACGGTGGAAACAATCTACGAGAACTTCCTAATAACATGAATGTTCACTGAAATGTTTCCTTCCCGGTTTACAGCTCCGGCTCGGCGGTGATGGTAACGGTAAAGCGATAACGCTACGCTAAACTTCTTCAATCAAAAACGAAAGCACGCCGATTGCGCATCACTAGAGAGTTCTACAATAGGGGGCCCTAGCGCTTTCGATCCCCCAAGCGGCTCGAGGCGCGGCACTGCGCAAGCGCAGAGGTTTGCTCATGCGCTGTGCGAAGCCCTAAGCTGATTGGGGGACCCAAGTCGCCGAAGCCCCGTATTCTGATGCTCCCGTTACGAACATATACGCGCTAGACTTTTGGTATCCTCGGTCGGAGGCTCCACGCGGTCAGGACGACATCTTCCGCCGCGTCGAACTTGGGAACCACGTGATCGCCACAAACTGCGAAGCCGAACGACTCTCGAGAATCGCCGCGTGCCAGTCGATGAGCTGAGCCGTAGCCTTGGACTTGCGCTTGCCGCACTTGCCGATCAGCTTTCCCAGGAGGTAGTTCAGCCACAGGATGTTGGACCGAGGGCAGTACGGCTCCCAGTTGTTGCTTTTGGAAGCCAAAAAGACGGCCGGACATTAGCCTCGATTCGTATTCATGGCTTGCACATCACGTCTTCGCGCCGTATCAATGTAATTTCTACTTCTTGCCGAGAAAACGAATTTCGCGCTTGCGGATTATATGCTATACAGGTCCCGTTCGCTTGAAGGTGGTTAACTTTAACGGCGACAGTAACTTAACCGCCCTTCCTTATAGGTACGTATACAAGTACCTAGCCAAGTTTAACCAGGGCTGGATGTGCGATAGCTCCGTATTTTATTCTGGGGTGGTAGCTCGTATCACCTATATGCGGGTTGTAGAGAATAAATGAGGTTTTCGTGGAAAATGTTTCTGAAAAAAGAAAACCCGAGTATACGCGCGCGCTGCCGGGTATTTTACGCGACGCAGCGCGGCATACATTTGAGCTTGAGAAACACTTTTTGTTGCTCGTGTTACAAATAACGGGTAAAGGTAAAACGAAAGCAACCCGTGTTTCACAAATTATTGAATATTTGGCTGTCTGAAGTCAGAGACAAACCTCGTTGAAATGTCCTTCCCAGTGTGAAAGAACACGATGAAGTTATGTGCTAGAGGCGATGAGGACGTAGTGAGCACACTTACAAAATGCCTAATGAGTTTCAATTGAGTTTCTAATGTAATCTTATAGTGTAAATTGAAACTCAATATAAACTAAACGTCCAATGAGTTTGATCATAACAAACTCAATATCCATTCTAAGGAGTTACTCATTAAGAATGCAATTGAGTTTGCAGTCATTAAATAACTGCAATCTGACTATTCTTTTGAATTTACTCATTAAAAGTGCAATTGAGTTTGTTCATGAAAAATGCAATCTACATTCTTTTGAATTTACTCATTAAAATTGCAATTAAGCTTGCTCATTATGAACTGCATTTTTTTTAATTTTACCTATAATAATGAAATTGAGTTTGCTCAATATGAACCCTTTATATATTATGTTGAATTTACTTATTAAGAATACAAATGAGTTTGCTCTTATGAACTCAATATACATTTATTTGAATTTACTCATTGAAGAGGCACTAGAAGTCGATTCTGAGATCTTCCTTTTGTGGTGACAACTCAATCTAAACGCTTTAAGCATCCCAACAAACCTGAAATCACAATCGGTACGTAGCTTATTTCCTCGTTAAAAGCGTGTTCAAAAATCGCGACATGCCCTTTTTGGGAAGAATTCTTCCGAGTGAAGTGGTCGACGAAGGGCGCTTGTCGGCGAGTTGCAAGCGATGGCTTCGCCCGCAGAGAAAAGGAGTCTTATCCGAATGTGTACCTATCAGACTCTCTTCAGAACGAGTTATAATAACATCATTCGGAATCCGCGCGTATTGTGGAGCTTTCATTGGTCCACACAATGTAGTCCGTGAGAAAAAGAGTCCGCATGTTTTCTATTGTCCTGAGATGAATAGGCGGTTTTGTAATATAGGACTTGGTATATGTGGGAACTAACACATTTTAAACAATATAAGATCAAAAACGACCTTTTTTTAGAGAACGCGGGTGCGACAGAGCGCTTCCTCTCGCTTGAAAGTCTGCATATGGTCTCTCGTCAGTTCATGAAAGGCGAACGTGTGTTTCTATTTCATAATCTCTGGAACATTGATATTATAAATTTGGATTCAACACAATCCTAATAACGTGTATGTTTTTTTTATGCTGTTCTCGAAACAATTTGGGCGTAAAAATATCATATAAGTAAGCGAGTCAACAAAGTGACATCGAACATTTCACAAAGGTGTTTTTAGATGGTGCAGTGATCAATAATCAAAATCTGAGTGTGAATGTTTAAAAAAATAAAGCAAAAAGTGAAAGCCGTTTACAACGCCCTCTAATGCCGAATTACAGCGCGGCTCTTGAGGAGGAGGAGGGAAGGGTACTGGGGGGGGGGGGGGCAGACTTGTACGTAATCCGTTACAAGTAACGAAATTACTTGTAATCCCTTACATTTATCGGTAATTTAGTAACGGAACAATTACATATTTTCTAGAGTAATTTTAAAGTAATTCCCTTACATTTTTTACGCAACGGATTCCTTGTAATCCGTTACATTTTTTCTCTTCAGAAACCCCCCCCCCCCCTCTGAAAAAAGGGTTGCTTTCATTTTGGTGAAGTTGAGCGCAGTGACACTGTCACGCGAAAAGAAGGCTTGGCGCTCTTCAGTTCCGCAAAGCCTTTTTGTTTTTGCAACACCAAGCCCCTGAATCTATTTTTTTTAGTCGCTAACAACAATGGCAAAAAATCCAAATAAACATTTTTACAAAAAAAAAAAAGGGAGAGGGTCAAGTTATATCCGCTTTTTTAGTGTCTGTTTTTTCTTTGCGATCGAAGGCGGGAGAGAGGAAGACCCCAAGTGATTGTATGCCTCTTCGAGACGCTCAAGGCGGTGAAGTGCACAGGCAAGAATTAACAATGTCCTTTTCGGTTATAGTGACAAGGACCATTTTCATAATGTCACAACACGAGACAACGCTCCGTTTACCCTAAAATCCACTAAAAGAGATGTGACACATATGTGAAGATGTTATTGCCAACAAGCATCCTCGTTCGTCGATGCACACTTGTCTTCTCTTAGGAAACAAGATGTTTTGTTTTTATGCTGCTTTTCACCTTATTTGACCCTGTTTTAAAGGGATATATACTTCAACGAAATTTGAAATATTCCCGTCGTGTTCAAAAATAGGTTGAATATGATCCACAATATCCGTAAATGACAATCGCCCGTTTGTATTTTGATCCTGGTGGCTGTATTTTTCGTTATAAACGGCCCACTCTGGCAAGCGCTCGGAGAAGGCCCAGCGCAATCGTGACGTAAATCGTCTCAAACGAGCAAAGCTACGGCGAGGCTGACGTCGAGAGGATGGCCTAGTCGGTCCAGCCACCGAAGCGGCTGCTTTTGTACGAATTTTGAGTGACGGGTTAATCTTCTATAATCTTGTAGGGGGACAATAGCGACTTCTGCGACACACAAAAAGGATTCTCGGAAAGAGGGGAGTTCCTCCTTCCCCCCTTCTCTCGTCGTGGCCGGAGGCGAGACGATTTCCGTCACTAGCTCTCAAGGTTCCTAGACGAGCATTACAAACGAGGCGTTAGCGACATCCACCAGGTGCTCTTTGCTAATCGTTTAATTCGTTTTAAAATTCCTTTTCGAGACTTTTTTAACAAGATATTGGTATGTTCCATGTGATACTGCTCTTTTGGACACATATAGACCAAAAAATGAGCGCCGAAATTTCGTTGTAGTATCCCTTTAAAAGCTACTTACTTTTTTGTAGTCCAACTTCTAGGGTTGGCCCACTTTATTTGTGAATTCGACAGGTTATCTGCACCTCAGTTACCCTTTTTGTGAGTCAGCATTTTGCGAGCATTTTGAAAATGGTAATAGTCTTCCTTTATTCTTCCTGTTTTTACCCCAGCAGGACGCATCTTATCTGAAGCAGACTTGTACGTAATCCGTTACAAGTAACGAAATTACTTGTAATCCCTTACATATATCGGTAATTTAGTAACGGAATAATTACATATTTTCTTGAGTAATTTTAAAGTAATCCCCTTACATTTTTTACGTAACGGATTCCTTGTAATCCGCTACATTTTTTTCAGGACCAGCCCCCCCCCCCCTCTAGGGAGAATGTCGTTTTTGGTTTGGTAAAGTTGAGCGCAGTGACACCGTGCCGCGAATTGACCAGCGCAAGGGAGGCAGGCTTGGCACTCTTCAATTCCCCAAAGCCTTTTTTTTTTTTGCAGTACACCAAGCTTCTGTGTTGTGTTGTCCTTTTTCTCCCTCAGTCTCGGGGTTTTGTCCAAAATGTGAAACCATCACCAGCTTGTTTGCGCCCTAACTTTTTGTCCCCTGATTCTATGTTTTTTTTAGACCCCATTAACAATGTCAAAAAAAAACCATTTCCCCCAAAAAGGGGAAAAAAAGGCAAGTTATATCCGTTTTTTTGTGTGTGTCTTTGCCAAGTGATTGTATGCCTCTTCGAGAAGTCCACAGACAAGAATTAACAATGTCCTTCTCGGTTATAGTGACTATGACCATTTTTTATAATGTCACAACACGAGACAACGTGTTGTTAAAAAAAAGTTACTAAAAGAGGTGGTGATAATATGTGAAGGTGTTATTGCCACAAGCATCCTCGTTCGTCGATGCACACTTATCATCTCTTAGGAAGCAGGATGTACTTTTTCTGCTTCTTTCACACTTATTTGACCCTGTTTTAAAAGCTGCTTACTTTTTTTGCAGTCCAACTTCTAGGGTTAGGCCCACTTTATTTGTGAATTTCAGCCGGGTTATTTGCATCTTAGTCACCCTTTTTGTGAGTCAGCTTCTTGCGAGCACTTCGCAAGTGGTAATAGGCTTCCTTTTTTCTTCTTCCTGTTTTTACCCCAGCAAGACGCATCTTATCTCCGGCAGATTTTTTACAAATAAAACATGATGGTGGCTGACGTAGACTTGATATTCTGGGCTTGATGAGAGAGTGAAGCTCGTGAGTGTCGGGCCATGAGCGCAGCTTACTTAGTTCTTTGCCGCTTCGCTGCTCGTGGCATGCTGTCATCAGCGGACGTCTTTGCTTCTTTAATTGAGGAAAATAATGTTGAAAGTAACGCCACGAAAGTAACGGATTACTTTTTGGGGGTAACGGTCACTTACTTCCATGGAGGGTAATTGTAATTGTATTAAATTACAATTCTAGCCTTGAGTAATTGTAAATGTAATTCCTTACTATTTTTCAGTAACGTGTACAAGTCTGCTGGGGGTCATATGGCCTAAGGGGGTCACACATGACCTCGGGGGTCACGCGACACGTGGCGGGAGGTCGCGTGACCTGTCGAGGGTTGTCACGTGCGCCTGGGGGAATCACGTTGCGATGACGTAATCAGTGACGCCATCACTGATGACGCCCTCAGTGATTATGCCGATGACGTCATCAGTGGACGATGCGGATGCCGATGACGCCGAATCAGGGACGTCACTGATGACGCTATCAGTGGTGATGACGATGCGGATGTGCCGATGACGTCATCAGTTACGTCACTGATGACGTCATCAGTGACGTCACGCGTCCCGCAATGACCGCGCGGTTACGCCGACGGCGACGCCGACGCCGCTCAAGCCGGAAACTGGCGCCTAAGAGCTGCGCTCTAAAAAATAAACTTTTTCTTTTTCTATGCGCGTAGGAAAATGAAAGCAAACCGTCGGGTGTACGCTGTTATTAACATATGGCACCAGATAATACAAAAGCTTGAAAGCTTGTTAGAGATTAACACCCTATAGCAGATTCAGAAGATCCGAGCGAGTGTGGCACCATTCACGAATAACAGCGTCATCCCGACGTCTCGTTTCTGTTTTTCTCTAGCGCCTAGGAAAAAAACGCGTTTTTTTTCCTTGAACTTGTTCCCAGAAAACCTACACTCACGAAAGTTTAGTATAATAAAATGCACCACCTAAAGGCACCACCAGATGACTTCAGTCAAGAGGTGTGGCGGATCCCAATCATTTTAATAAACGTTTTCTGATCTGACCTAAAGGCACCTTTGTGAAATCTTTTGTGGCGCCCTGTTCATTGGCTTATTTATGTGTATTTAACGACACCCTGCAGAGTAAAATAGAACTGCGGTTTATGTGCTGTTTTTCTTTCCATTGATCTCAAGGGCACTCAACTGGGCTTTGAGATCGTCTATTTATTGTGATACCGCAATCTATGGGCTCTAAGCATCCTAAAAATTCCCAAAATTACATTCAGGGCGGCTGATTTCCAATTAAAAGTCCAATCAAAGGTTAGTGTTCTGCGCCGTGGCGCCAGGGGCGCTGGCCGACGGGAAGGCAGCAGGGGACAGCGCTCCCCATAGGCGCGCTCCGGGTGACATAGTCGTAAATGTAGAGTTGTTTCGTCCGTTCATCCACCCATCCATTCATCCAAAGGATGGCTGGATGGATGGACGGATGAAGGATGAGGCTGAACCCTCTAAATCGGGCGGAGACTTGCGCCACCTAGCCAGTGTGTGTGTGTGTGTGTCCGTGCGCCGACTGCCCGAGGCTTGCTGTCTTGACGACGCACGCGAGGTGACGGTGACCCGCGTACGCACTCACCCGTTGTGCCGCTTCATGCTTCGGTACACGTCGTACTGCAGGCTGCCGGTGCCGCGAAACTGGGCCGAGTCTTTGGAAAGGTCCATGAACACCACGCTCCCACCTGGCAAGGAGACACACCCGACATCTGGTCGTTGCGTCACCCAGTGAGGGCCAGCGGGGCTCACATATGGGACACAAGCGCTACGTGGGCATCCTAATAAAACTCGCGCTTTCTGTGTCTCATATGTGCTCCCACCCTGGCCCCCTTTAGGTGACATATCTATTAGGCACTACCACTTTCTGCCTAGGTGGTGTTAGCCTTACAATGTAAACGACGAATACACCTACAAGCATGTCTGTGACGTCACTCTAAAACGGTGATGCAGAGGGCGGGAGCGTGCGCAGGTGCTTCGCTATTTAAAAGAAACTGCATCTGGGCATGCGCGGCGCCCACAGCTCCTGGGGAAAAACATGCTTCTCGGCTAACAATGAGCTGGAAGTTTTTACACTTTTAACAAAAAGGACGATCGCTTGTGTTGAAAATGCAGTTCAAATAAGCCACATATTCGGAAAGGACGTAAAAGAAATTAATGGCCACGCGCAACGAGCGCGGAGTATGGGAGTATTCACTGGCGGCCATAGCTGTGTGCGCGAATGCTGAGCGCGTGCTGATGGCGCATTCCACAGTTCTTTGCGACGTACATTCCGCACCATCAAGAGTGCCGGTCTTAGCAGCCTACGATGTGAGCTCGTTCTGAGCATGCGCTCTAGACATCACCCACAAATATGGCGTCCAGTGAATACTACCTATTGCGTGTTATCTCGTGAAGTTTAGAAGCGTAGCTTTGTTTCTAACTAAAACAAAACAAAAATGAAAATACCGTTATCGGAAATTTTAACGACGGGTGTTGGTTTTGCCGAAAGCCGCGTTTGGCACCTTTATCGAGATGTAGCGCAACATGTCGCTATTGAAAAATGTCACGACCGGCGGCTGTCTCAGGTTGAATATATTCATGCCATTTTACTTTCCTCTAATATTAAAAATCCATGGTACATTTTTGCGTCAAAACTAAAAAAAGGAAGTTCAAACGTGTTTCTGCAACACGACTTCAGACTCGTCGCTCGCCGGCGTTGCATGTAGACCCGTGTCGCCACCTATGAATAGGAGCACAAGACAACTCTCGGTGCGAGAGACGGTTGTCTGTCGTTTCTACGAATTACGCTCTTACTTACCGAAGGAATTAAGTTTGTTTTAAAAATTCACAAGGTCACATGCTCCCCTAATATAAAAACTGCGATGAAAATTTCAATTCGAAACACGAAGACAGCGATTTTTCCCATTCATTTTTCAGTCAGCCTCGGCCTCTAAACATTCCCAGAAAAAAAAGTACAGCCCTTTCTTCAACACAACCTTTCTCTGTACCCTCACTTGCCTTCAAAGGGTACAGCTGCAACAAAAAAAGATTAGCACAAGTGACCGACGACCGGAGCGGCAAAAGCGCGACTCAGCGCATTGTTCCCGAGCGCGCCGATAGCCAGAGTGCCAGTCACGTTGCATGTCTCAACATGCAGTAAAAATGATCGCTCGGGATCTGCGGCTTACGAAAGCCCAATAATTATTTCGGGTAGATTGGTCGAAAAGAATATTTCTGTGCAACTTTGCAAGATGTACCGGTGATGTGAAATATTAAACTTGTGTCTAATTAACAAGCTGTACAACTCACAACGCGCTGCTGCCTTATGCGGCGCTAAGGATGGCGGTTTACTCATACCCGGAAAACACGCCGTACTCGTTTTATGACTTGCTTGTTAGCGTCCGCAATATACAACTAATCGTATATTGCTCATGCAGGCTTGCAGTCCTCTATGGGGTCTACCAAACATAAACGTAGTGCTGTATAAGAAAAAAAAAGTGTTTATGTCGCGCGTTATTTTTCTGTTTTTTTCCAAAGTAACGACTCTCTTAATTTTTTGTGAACAGGAGCGTAACCCATTTTGTTTATTTAAAAGTCGAGTGGCAATCAACGGTATTCAGTAACTTTTTCGGAGAATATGTGGCACAGCAACTTGGTCCTCATCTCTAACCTTTGCTCCATTTGTGTCACAATCCAAACGCATTGTAAGAACAAAATATAATTAAAATTGGTTGTAGGTATACTTGATACAGCCTTGAAGTTAATCTGCCCTCAACGAGCGACTTGTATTAGCCGATGCAGTAGCACCACGCAGTAGTGATGCACGACCGCACGCCGGTACGATGCTCATCCAGATCGAAACGGGCAGGTGTGGGGATTGAGCTCCACGTGCTCCGACTTGGTGTGCGTTAGACCACTCGGCCACCGATCCACCAACAAAAGATGATACCACGATCGGCTTTCATAGGGGCGACCAGCTCACTCCGCGTTTCCCTATGGGAGCGCGCGGGCCAAGAAATATCACGTGAACGGCTTGGAGGGACCGAGTGTTCCGCTAGGCGCCGCCCTAGCTCAACACCAAAAGCGCGGCGGCCGCTATGGAAGGCAATGGGAGCGTGTGGAAATAACGTTGGTTTCAGATGATTTTTGTCGCATTTAATAGGCAGGCGCTAATGCTAGCACATAGTGTGTATAGAATAGGTTAAAATGAGTCACTATATTATAGTTTTCTCGAGCAGAATAGTTAGTATTGTGAGCTAAGCATCAGTAGGGTGTACGAGTGTACAGGATGGTGCATCCAGTCCGCCTGCTGGAGCCCACTCCCGTGATCGGAATAAAAAATCGAGTTAGATGCTCCGCAGGTGGGCCGTGACGCTCTTGGTGAATGTTCGAAGTGAGACACTGTCGATTGGTGGTGAACTGGTGACTGGCGTGGGAGGGGGGGGGGGGGGTACCTCCAAAGTTGCACTGCACGGGGTGCGAAGGAGTTCTAGTGACGAAGCGTACGGGTTAAAAGGGGCTGCAGTCCACCAGTGCGAGTACGCCGCAGGGAGGAGGCAAAAGGAAGCGAGGAGTCCGGTAGCAGAAAAGTGGCTAGGAGCCGCGTGGTCGCTACTTGACGTCGATGTTGAAGCGGGTCCCTGCCGACTGAACGGAGGAGGTGCAGTGCTCGATAGGATGGTGTTCGGGGGCCAAGTTGGCGCCTCATAATAAGGTAGGAAGCGCGACGTTGCACCGACTCGAGGAGGCAACAAGTTGCCTGGTTGCCGAATCCCACACCGAGCAGCAAAACTCCAGGATGGGCAACACCAGTGCTGTGAACAGCAATCTGGGCACATCGAGACTGGCTCTTCTTGTGGACCGAATGACGAAGCCAAGGAGTCACCTTTCCCCGGACACGACGTTTTGGACATAGCGATGGAAATCGAAATGCTGGTCGATGATGACACCTAGGAGGTGGATATGCGTTGTTCTTGGGATCTCCACTCGGTTCAGGAAAAGTGTTGGAGGGGTCGAAGGTTGGCGCGAGGCAGTGATGTGCATGGTAGCGCATTTGGTTTAAGTTTAGAGGAAGTTTGTTATCTTTTGACCAGAGAAGAATGCGATCTAGATCAGCTTGTAGCTCTTTACCGAACGTACAATCGCAATAACGATGAGAAAAGTCCTTAAAATACAGCCGATTATCCTCAAAACGTCGCCGGTCGTGGAGCGGACACACACAGATACACACGCGAAAGCGTCTGCTAGTGTGTTAAGCTACAGCGCCAGAAAACGCGGTGGCGGTTCAGCGAACTAGAGAAAGTACTAAATAAGCAAAAGCAAATGCGGCGCGCTCCCGCTGCCCGGTCGTGGATGATACTTTGGCCACGCGTGATGCTGGACATGCCATCTCCGTGCTATTGGTCCTAACAATTTCCCATCGCAAGCCCTACAACAAGCGAAATCAACAAACTTAGTTCGGTCGACTTCGAATTTTTTTCTTCCTACTGCAATTTGCTTTTCTAGTTTCACGTCGAAATCACCCAGCTGCATCCAGCTTAAAATTTACCGAGCAAGGTAAGTCACGCACTTTGTTTATTTACAGTCTTGAACTAAAAAACGGCACTTTGCATGTTTTGTGCTTTTAATAAAAGACCCTACTTCCAGAAAGGTGTCTGTGCGCCCGCGGATGAATTTCTCGCTAAATTTAGTCGAGAAATTTAGCGAGTGCATAATGACACACCATTCCAGGTCACGTCACATCGAGTCACACGACGTCACGCCACGTGGTCACGTTCTAATATTGGTCACACGGAAAGTTTTTTTCTGCGCTAAATTTGGCGGAGGAATCGAATTGGTGTAGAATTACGCACATACTCAGGTCACGTCGCACGACGTGACGCCACGTGACGGTGTGATGTGGTGTCACGTCGGGTGGTTCCCGTTTCGACCCGTTCCCATTTTCCACCTTCCCGTTTGACGTTACCTTCTCGTTTCATCGTTTCCCATTTCACACTCTCCTGAAACGACTTTCCCGCTTCGACCATTGTTCGTCATCAGTTGGGTCGATCCAAGCGTCCAATGTCTGTCGTCCTTGGTGATCTGCATTGCGCCCGCTTCCGAAAAAACCTTGGAGATTTTATGACCAGCAGTTACACTCTGCACGCTTTTCCGGTGGTTCTGGCGCCTTACAGTGCTGCGAAACGAGCATAGCAGTTATCGCTGTCACACCGGCGCAGGATGACTTCGTTCGTGCTAGACTATTTTGATGGCACCCAGACGAATGGCCATTTTCCCACTCAACAGTGTAACCACCACGAAAACCGAAGACCATGGACCAACAACGACATAGAGTCCTAGCAACGTAAGATATAAACGCGGTGTCAAGGAGGGCTTACCCGAACATTTACAGCTTCATCAATCTGATCGAACGGGATGAGGCCTCGACAAAAATATCTTTGCAGCAGCTTGTAAATGGTCGTGCTGTGCGGGCCAGGGGCCACAAGTGGGTCAGCAAGGACCGCAGATTATCAAAATTGAAGTGTCGCCTTTCTGATGGCACGATTTCCCTATTCGACTTCCTCAACAAGACGAAGGCATTTTCTAGTCTATGATTTTTATCCTGTTTGAGCGAGGGTTCGGTGTTTGAAATCGTTAACAAAATAAAGTTCCAGTCAACCTGTCTGATTTATCGCCCTCAAAAATATCTAGTTTACTATTAGAGAGATCTAGAAAAACGTGCGCAAGCGATTTGGGTACCCTAAAAATAGCGTCGCGATGTAAAACCTATGGCGACGCTAATTTTAGCTTGCCTAAACGTGCTTGCGTACGTGATTCTAAGACTTCCTTATTGTACAGAGCGCGACCCTATCTTAGCGCGAACAAACGATCGTCGCTTTTAATGTTTATCTCACAAAATCAAAAGGCTGCCATCAATACTATTAGTGTCTTTGAAGTGCTCATCTGGGTAACAAACCTGAGCGATAAACTTTGGTGCCTACTAATACCATTTCGAAGTGAATTTAAAAAAAAAAAAAGCGCCAGCGTCGTGTTCGCGGTAACAGTGTCGCGCAGTGTAGTCCGTTTCGCGCTTGCACCGTTTTGGGGACCATACTGAAGAAAAAAAAACGTTTTAGGCGGTTGAAGTAGGAATATATTACGTTTAAGCTTGTCTGAAAGGGTTGTACATTTGAAGAATACGTTGACATGCAAAGCTATTTCAGAACATATTCTTAAGCAGAAAAGGTGTGCAGACCAAGGTTAGAACGGTGGATACTTTTCGTGAGGAGGTTGGGATGTGCAAGGCCTTATACAAATGGGTTGGAACGGGACGGGTTCAAACGCAAACGGTGTTTCGGGAATGGGTCGAAACAGGACAGGCTCAAATGGAAAGGTCGTTTCGGGAATGGGTCGAAGCGGGACGGGTTCAAACGGGAACGGGTTGTTTCGGGCGTACACCCGTCACGTCAGGTCGCGCAATCTCACCTTACCAGACATCATTCACGGTCGCCTCAGGTCTCGTCGGGTCACGTGACGTCATGGCATCACATGAGACCACAACTTTTCACCGTGATGCCTCGCCACGTGACCCCGTCGAAGGTGTCGAGTCACGTGACGTCAATGAATAATTTTTTTTCACGTCTCGAAGAGACGATTTGATTTTTAAACCAAAATTAAACGATTGATTTTTTTTAATACTGCTTTCCGCAATTACAGCCTATAGAACTCGAGGAAATAAAGGTCACTGCCAATTTTTTTGCAAGGGATCGGTGACCGAGTGCTTTAGCGCTCGGCCACCAGTTCCTCGATTCACGCAGCAGAATCCAGGTATCCTGGGTCCTGCTGACATAGGTATTCCCTCTCCTTCCCTGTTCCGATCTGGACGACGCACATTACTGCGTGACGATCGTTGAACGGCTACCAAATCTAAATCTTTCATCTACGGTGGAGTTCCCAGACGCCCGTTGGGGCACTGACCGACTTCCCACTGTCTGCGCACACACAACACAATTTGTTTCTTTGTGCTAACGTTTAGATGTGTGTGGCGCATACCATACTGCATTCTGGACAGGTCGAAGTCTATGATGGACACCTCGATGCCGCGGGAAGGAACCCCGACGGTGCGTCCTCCGAGCGTGAACTGCAGCTTCCGGGCAGGGCAGGGCCTCACGAGCACGTTGTCGCAGTGCAGGTCGCGGTGCTCGAACTCGGTGTGGGCCTCGGCCGCCGCCAGGGCGCACGCCACCTGGACGAAGACGCTCTCCGCCTGCGAGGGATCGCGCTTTGGGGCACGGACCAAGAAACCCACGTCGTGAGAAGAAAATCTTACCGTGTCCGTCGCTTTGAACGCAGAATTGTATTTTTATTCAAGCTAACGTATTTGATCCGCACCCGGTGTTTTAATCCACACCCGGTGAAAATATTACGGTTGAAAAAAATGAAAAAGCAGCTTTTCTGAGACGGTTTGCGTCAGGTGCCTAGTCCGCACATGAAGAGCCTCATATATTGCGCCTTGACAAATGTCTGCTATGAAAGGTCACTGAGAAGCCTGCATTATAGACAGATCATAAGAAACATACTCCGTCGTTCGCAACACTAGCCACATCTCGTCATGACGAACGACCTAAAGAAAAAAAAAAAGCAAATCGTAAAATTGCAATTTTTGAACATGTATAGTCCGCCGACTATGTTTCGAAAAACACGGTAACTCGTATTTTATGTTGTCCGAATGGGTGCCTTCGGAGAGGGCAGCAGAGTTGACCTTCTGCCGAACACCTGTACCGCCCACCAACTATTGCGTGTTTGCACGCGTCGCGTGTCAATGTGCTACGAGTCACCCCACATTAAGCTGCCTGGCCTCAATCTGTGATTGGGTACATTCTCAGTGTAAACACAAGAAAAGAAAGAAAAAAGCGACAGAGAATTACTTGGTTTGTCATACTCCGCAGAGTTTGAGGCTTGAGGCTTGTCGTACTCCGCAGACGAGTTAAAACTCGTTCAGACTATATATACGCGCTGAGTACGAACGGGCTCAGTGAGGTGCCAAGTAACTCCGTCTATTGCCAGAAATAACACTTCACGAATATCCACATCTATCTGTGTTTCGAGTCACCGGAAAAGAATGATCAAATGAACAAAAACAACGACACCCACCACGAACCTGTCCAATGTCTTTCCACCAAAGGCGCATTCCAGCAGCAGATATTTCTGATCGTCATCGAAGGTTTCTAAAACAAAATAAGACAAGTGTTGTTTTCTTAATGCAGGCCAATTATTAACAACAAAAATAAAACTATATTATATAAGACAATTGCTCAAATCGGTCCTTCTTACCAAAATATTGTTTTCGGGTCCTCTCCAGAAGACCAACGAAGTTAAATGTATATGGCTACGTTATTTGTAAACTTTCAGTTAAATAAAATAACATAAGTTATAATAATATATATTTTATACGTATGCAGACCTTTCGCGTGGAACAGGATTTTAGATGGCCTCTTTAAAAGAAGGTTGCGGCCCGCTTGGCTCTCGATCACTCCATCACGCGTTCAATGGAAAGCAAACGAAGCCGCGCAGAAGTTCATTCCTTCTCCCCCCTGCCCCCCTCCCCCCCCCCCTTCCCGCAACAGGCCAAAGTGCGATTCTCGACAACCGTTCGCCCGTACTTATTCAAGAGGACTCCTGATGACGAAGGCCTGACTGGGACGAGGAGGCGACCCTTGCCCGCCTCGAGCCACGAAGGGTCCTGCGCGATAAGCTACCTGAAGACGATGACCCGCTGCCAAACGGGTACGGTCGGTGGGCTACAGTGCGTCTTCGGAGACTCCGAACCGGAACGGCCGTCTCCCCAGCGGTCCGGGCTAAGTTCGAGAGATGTGCGTCTAAGAACAGATGCAGAAAGAGAACACGCCGACGACGGATCTTGCAGACGATGCGCAACTGGACAACAAGCCGCAAGTGCCCATCTCTTATGGGACCGTGTGGAGCTCAGCCGGACGCGGGAAGAAGCAATTCGAAAACTGCATCCTAAGCTGCGCCCAGGATTCCTTTGGGACTGGTTACACCCGAGGGGCGCACCACAGCACCGCAAAGCCATATATTGGACTCGCTTCTTGACTTGTCGCGACAGCAAACATCCAGGACTCCATCTGATAAGAGGCATTTCTGGTACCCCCCTACCTATCCACACCCCATCCCCCCACCCCCTTCTCTCTCCGATAGTCGTACGCACTTCACTTGTTTTTTGTTTTATTAATAAAACATGTTCAATCCATCAATCAATCATTATGGACGTCTTTTCGTCCTCCCCGAGCCTTCCTACCAGTTTTATGCGTGCACATTATACGTCTGTGGCGACTGGCGGTCTTGTTTACGCGCGATGGAATGTCTGAAAATCCAGGCTGCAACCATCTTTGAAGAGGGCGTCCAAAAACTTGTGCCTTGTCATGATGTGCCTAAATCTGCGTGGTTATTCCATGGAGAAGTAGCTACGGTGCGCATCTCAAATGGTAGGTATATTTGGACACTTTATAATCCCCTTCTTTAAACGAAGCTCATCAAAGATTAAAAAAACGCATACAAAAAAAACAAAAAAAAACCAGCACCCTCTGGGCATTCACCCCGTAAGTGATGACGTCACAACATGGCGTCTGGGTCCAAACAAACCGTTGCTAGGGACGTTGCTATGGACTAATGCATGGAGACTCCACATGAGGCTAGATTTTTGCTTACAAGTAAGTAAACAATTTTTTTGTAAGCAATCTAACTTCTTGATATCTAATTATGAAGATAATCTTGTCGTCTCAGTGTCGTATCGCAACGATCAAAGCCATTTCTGAAGTGTCGTGTCGTCTGCTTTGGTAGCAGACGACACGATAGGTTGCTGGCCTCTGTTGCAGCGGGCGTTTTCATTGAATTGCGTCGGTAAACGAGCGACAAAAACAAGTGCATAACCATGGCCGTAAAAATCTCCGCAATGTGCGTTTTTTTTTCTGTGAAGAACCCAGCTTAGTTTAGAGGGGCGAAAATGCTGTAAATTCAAATCACGTCATGCAGATCAGTTACGACGACGACCTGAAGTGCATTACCGGCGTAGTGCAGGCCAGCATGAGAAACAAATCGTACGCCGTCGAGGTAAGTCGTTTGTTATTATTATTTTATTATTGTGGTTGTCAGGTTATTAAAGAATTGCATGTCTATCGCGATTTCGCAGTATTTTGCTTTTTTTCCCCCCTTGATATACATCAAATTCCGTGGATGTGCTCTTTTGGTGAATATCTTCATCGAACTTGCGATGCGAGTACAATCTGTAATAGACTCACCTTATGTTTTTATCAGTTCTTTCGCGCTTGGGGGTCTTGCGGAAATCTGAAGAAACTGCAAGAATTTTTCTCCACGCGATGGTTACAACCAGGTATACGAAGCACCCTCGCATAGCGCGAGTCCGCAAACAAAATTCGGGATCTCAACCGTTCGCCTGAAGTGCCTTTTCTCGCTGGGTGCAATGCGATCTTTTAGCAGACTATCATCTCGATCGACGCCCGGACTTTCGATAAACCATATTTTGCATCGCACCCCACCATGAAATCTTATAAGTGTCTGAAACTCATTATATTTCAAAACAAATGCGATGTCAGAATATCGTCTTTATTCACACGATTCAAACGACGGCCCCAGCTTGGCCGACCGGCGTGCAGCGAGACGGCATACATTCTTGCGTTCGTCGTCTGCTGCAGGCATCTTGAGGACCGGAAGTTGCAGTCGTAAATATTTCAGAAACGAGCGATTACCGGCACACTTCTGTCGAAACATATATGACATTCAAGCTTTCTATATCTGCTGATTTTTAGAAGTTTAAATCCTACTCCTGATTTTTGAATGGTCGGGTTTTCGTAGCGAAACCGAGCCACATGTATTCGTCCATAACAACGACCTAGCAACGGTTTGTTTGGACCCATGACGTCACACTTACGGAGTCAATTGAAACACATAGGTTGATGCTTCATGGTCATGAATAGACCGATCTCCAGTCAGTTTCATTACGCCACCGCTGCCGCCATGCATCGTGGAACTGTAGTAGCCTTTCTGCACGCGCGACAAGCACGGTGGGGTCCGCGCGATCAGAGCACGAGGCAGCACGAGCTGTCTTGTGAACTGGCGCCTGCCTCCTCTGAACTGCAGTTATGGCGGCGTCACGCATGCGTGGAACGCTTTGTGAGATCGGTCTATTCTCGCGATAGTTGGAACGAGATGCTCGTCACGCGGAGCCGCCCATGCAAGGGAAGTGACGTACCAGGATTCAGGTTCCCCGAACACCACCGCGCGTCGTACCTCTTCCAGCAGGCCAGGCAACGTCGGGTGGTATGGTCCTCGAACGACGAACGCCCTGCGAAGTTCACCGCACATCCCTTGCCTCGCTCGTGCGTAGACTTGAGGTTTGTCATCGTGCGCTAATCGGGTTGGCAATGTAGATCACCTGATGTTTGACTCAAAAATCACCTGACGGTGTTTTGCCTCCCCGCTTACGTACTGGAATACGTTTTATCACCATGAATCGTTTGCGGTGACAAAAAGAATGGCGAATTCTGCATACGAAACGTCATCCATTTCATGCGCTCAACAAAATCCATCAAGGTATGACCTCTTTAGCTGCATCTGAATGTTCCTAAGCGCTTTCTAGCGTAAAAGATTTAAGGCCAGGTTTAGACACTTGCGTTTGAGTGCGTTTGACTGCGTTGTGGCGAGAACCGAAAGCGAGTCACCGGCACATCTCTGCTTCGTATGAGGCGTGGAATCAATTCAAGGAATCTTCTTGGCACGCTTATAAGCAGCAGAGATAATGCCTGAGTGTCTTGCTGCCGCAACGCAGTCAGAACGCAGTCAAACGCAACTGTCGAACCACACTCTAGAAAAAAGGGTGTGAGGCCCGCACGCCACATACCTACGACACCCCAAAACTTCAGTTGGATATACAGCGCACTGACGTTGTACCCATGCTACCCAATTTCACGAGCGGCTTGATAGCCGAGTTGTACAACTCATTAAAGTAGTTAATATAAGTGTGACTGACTGCGAAAAAACGTATCGGGGTTTTTCAGGCTCAACTGCGAAACCTATGTTTTTTATCCTGTAGAGTTGATACGGACTTTAGCTGTTTAATATGTTATATCGCATGCAGTCATCAACCCTCTCATAAAAGTTGGGGCAGTCTGTTCGACGTCAGCGCGCTGTAAGTCGAACTGAAGTTTTGGGAGTATCATATATGTGACAAGGAATGGTCAGTCTCCACCCCCTTTTAGAGTGCGAGACTTCTCCACGGTTGGCGCTTGTCCCCTGGAAATGGCTCCCTGGCTTGAGCCGATATACGGAGAGCTCGTCTGGTCTCTTTATTAGACCTTCACGAACTAATATTGTAGCGTCCCTATGCTTTGTGTCCACGTAGCTTAGCAAACGGCGAAAGCTTCAATCCCTGCGAATCAGTCGGAGAGAGCGTGGAAGGGAAGCACGTGACGAAGCACCATCATCTGAAAAGCCCCTCCTGCCGGGAAAAGCTGTCACGTGCTCCGCATTGACGTGTTCCACGTTATACTTCGTCTCACCTTAGTATGGACTATTGTTAGCCGCGCGTGCTAAAAGCGCGAGCTAGTCGCTTTGAATGAAGCCGCGGCGGCTGCACGAGGCGCTCGTGCAGCAAGTGCTCTAGTCAAGGCAGTCAAGGCTGGCCGCTCGCGCTAGCACAGCCTTCGCGGTTAGTCCATGCTAGGGTGAGACGAAGTGTAGGTCGAAACGAAATATTGCCGCGCACAGGGCCGAACAATCAACGCTCGGTCACGGAATTCTGGAAGATTCGCGTTTGTTTCTGCTCGGGGCGTGACTTTTATCACTTCGTCCTGCTTTCTTGTTCTCGAAAGTGCCTGTTCATTCTCGGCCCGAGCGCGCGCCGCTCGAAGCTTTAAGTACAAAACGAGCGTGTTGGTAACAGTAATTAAACATGTATCTTCCTCATGTTTAATTACTCGAAGCTTCTTTGCCGAATTTTCGAGATAGTCACGCACACTAGATAAGGAGATGCGCGGGACCTTGTCGAGTCAGTATCGCTCTCACTTCCTGATTAAAAACAAATACCTCCGACTTGCATAACAATACCAACAATTTATAATTAGACGTTTCGTCTCCTATGCAGGAGACATCATCAGTGCAGCCTAAGAACACCCGACTAGTAGTAGCTAAGTCGAGTGTTCTCAGGATGCACTGATGATGTCTCCCGCATAGGACGAGACGTCTGAATTATAAATTGTTGGTATTGTTATGCAAGTCGGGGGTATTGTTTTTAATCATGAATCCCAGCTTTTTAACATTTTTGCTCTCACTTCCTGTTACGCCGCTAAATCGCCGCCCGCATTTTCTGCTGTTTCGAAGCTCGTTCTTTATTTCGTTTGGCACAGGTTTGCCCATTAAACCCTTTATTTTCAGTTCAATATTTATTGTGTCGTCGCCTTTATCCCTGACAAGATAAAGACAGTCTGATACCTTCCTTTCTTTTCGAAAACAGTATGAATATAAATCATTTTACTCTTCAGTGTACATTGCAGAAAGCAACCCGTAAGGAACGTACCCCTTCAGCTCGATGAACGTTGAACAGCTGTTCACCAGGTTAAAGCGCAGATCACTCAGGCTCCTGCGGTGGAAGAATCTGGTGTTGAACGTGCGCCGTGTGCATCGCGCACCTTCCTCCGGCGGTCAAGGTGTGCTATGCGGCGAGAAACGGAGGGAGAGGAGGATGCGAGAGCGCGCGGGATCGTCAGAACGCCGAGCTCTGGCTGAAAGGATAGTGGGCAGACGCAAGGACTAGCTGTCCTTGCGTTCGAACGCTCGAACGTTGGCGGCAGGCGTTCGAACTCGAGACATTGCGCCAAAAGCAGACGACTCTCTTGTCCGCTCTTATTGGAGGGAGACAGCGGGTAAAGAGAAAGGCAGCTAGCATTCGCGTCTTCCCACCAATACTTTCGATCAGAGATCGGCGGTCTGACGTCCCTCCCTCAATGCTCTCATTTTCAACCTGTCTCTCAGTTTCTCACCAGAAAGAAAAGGTACGTGCGCTGCCGGTCTCGTCTCCGTCGCTGTCCGCGAGAAGTCTGGTTGGGTAGTAAAACTGTCCGCACATATAGGACTCACTTTGGCAACCTGCAAGTGACCACGGGGAAGCTCTTACGGCGATTAAAACGCAAGCTGGCTTGTCCTGCATGGGTCAACTAGTGACGGGGTTAGACGAGGAAATGTGCGGGTCTGGTGCTTGGTCATCTGTAGGTATTGATGTGACTTCTCAACTCATTATTTTACATATTACCGATCAGATCACATCTTGGGATTTCCTTGTGGTGACTTACTGACGCCTCGAGACGCAACACTGCTGGGTTGTTCTGTAGATCTCGAAAAAATTTAAGAGTTCCGGAGTGACAGGCACTAGCTGGAATGCAACGAACGACGGTGGGACCCGATACTTTCACTTGATCTTGTAGGATGTGTGTTACTTCCTGGTACGACGGTCTTGTCTCGTTGGTCGCAGAAAAATTGAGCAGTCCCTCGTTAATCTGGAGTACAGTCACAGCGACAGCCGCGACACGTCGCGACAAAGTCGTTGGGCATCGGCGTCGCACACCACAGGGTGCGTGAACAAAAGTGTTCGGAACAAAACAGACATCTAACCATTTTGTTCCAAGCGCTCTTTTTCTTTTCTTTTTTTTCTAACTTTTGTTCCGGAGCGCGTAAAGTCACGTCTCCTGGCACGAGTTCTTAGCATTGACAGTGCCACGATGGCATTCATCTATCGGCCATTTTTTTAGATGCGGAGCATCTCTTGCTCCGGGTCTATGTCCCGCGGCCTTGTAGTCCGCACTCACACTACGCACGCGCAACTCTCCTCCTTCCCTCTCTCCAACAGCTGCGCGTTACTCTCTCCGCTCTCTCTCTCTACCAGCTGCGTGCACTACGCGTGCGTTCGCTTCTACTCACACCGCGTGCGCACGCGCAACTCTCTTCCTCTAGTCTCCTCTCCTTCAAGTGTGAAAAAAAATAAACGGCGAGCGGCGAGCGGCGAGCGTTCCAAGTTTCTCTGCCGCGAGCCGCGACGAATGCTCCGCGTAGGGGGTAACGCTAGGGCAGTCGGTGGCGCCATCTCTCGACGTCAGCACGCAACTGACTCTTTCCTCGGAACGAACACGATGCTCCGCATCACCCCATGGTTCCCCTCGGGAAGGTGGTGTAATTTTTTTTTTCAAGCGCTTCAAAAATCGTTCTTTTTTTTTTGTATTAAAAGAGCTTTGTGCACGCGGCCTCGGGTATACTAGAAAGAAGAAAAAAAAGAAAAATACAAGTATCGGGCGGGTTGTTAATGCCGTGGCGTAGCTCCATGTGGTAACGCCTCCGTTTCGCACGCAGCGAACCCAGATTCGATTCTCACGGGCGGCGGGCGATTTTTTTGGAGGATTTGGCGGCATCGACGACGGACGCCCTCCAACGCAAACTACATGCAACATCAATAACGGATGCCTTTCCCAGTTGTGGGAAGAAACTCTCTCGAGACCATTCGAAGCATGCATATCTATGAAGCGAACATGCTTCACGCTTGCCCGCAGATAATGTTGTCGTTATGCTTGCAGCTAACGCCGAGTCTGACTGCGGCTTTACGGTGGAACGGCATGTATATACACCACCGAATTCAACCTAAAACATGTGCCTTCACGCTAGCGAGCGTCTAAATAAAATGTTGGCACTCGGAGGGATCTCAGAGCGCGTCTTTGTACCTGGGAATTTGAGTGTACCTGCAAATGACCAGTTCCAGGATGCCTTGTGACGCCGTGGAGCCCGGCTCGTTGGCCTTCTCGACATCGATGGGAATCACCTTGACCACAGAGCGCACCTGTTCGCGAACCACAACGAAAACATCGCCGTGGGAGCCCTCGCCAGCCTTGGAACACTTCCTGAGGTCCCTGGAGGAATAAAAAACAAAAAAGGCAGTGTCATCGCTCGCGACTAGACGCTAAAAAGCGCACCCCACGCTGGGTCCATTCCTACGACCTTGTACTCGGCGTCACATTAAGGAAAATACGGAAGTCATGCGCATTATTCATGCGCTGCGCGAACTAGTTCTTACACGATTTGGTTATCGAAAGAAGACAAAATTATTTTGGCCCTTGAACCGTGTACGTCTTGAGACGATAACAAAAGGCCCGTTCACACACTTGCAACCGAGTAGGACCGACCGAGGCAAGACCGAGTTTTAAGCCTCTTGCGACGGCTTTGGACCAGCTCCGCAGCAGCGCATCCGGTCCTATAGCCGTCGCAAGATGCTTAAAAACGGTCTTGTGTCGGCTGATCCTACTCGGTTGCAAGTGTGCCAACGGGCCTTAAAGCTAACGTTACATACACCTTAATACAGGGTGTTTGTGCTTTTGTTTTTATAATCTTTACAGATTTTTTTTTAATGCCGTGAGAGATACACTTATGCGGTTTGTGCAGGTGAGTTATACTGCTAGTGGGACATTGTATAGAAAAATAATCGTAACGACCACGCGGCTAATTAAGTAAAATTTGTTAATTTTTTTTAATTAGTGAAAACAGACATATGGTTTATCTTAGAAACTTGTTGAGCGTCATCGAAAACCACTAAATCAGTAATTCTTAAAACGTCTCAGCGTGTGAGAAGCGCAGTAGTGCGGTAAAGTTACCACACGGGCAGCAGGAGCGAGGCTGCCGGTGAGATAGGACGCCCGCGCGATTTTACCTTCTCTTATCATATGCGACTGTTGACGTGGTACCTTAAGCGCACTACTAAGCTTCCCACCCGCTCACCCGCTTGAGGCGCTTCCCACCCGCTGGAGGAACGTACCTTAGAGTGTATAATGGCGTTGGCACAGTTCTAGGAAACCAACGCACAGTGCATTCACCAGGCACAAATGTCTGGTTTTCTGCCGTGCACCAAACAGTAACACAGGAAGCGATGACCAATTGCACCTCCGCGCATTGTATGGTTCAGGGCAACCAATCCAGGAAGCAGCGTGCGAGAGGCCATAACTAGTTCCTGACAAGGTGACAACGACGGGCAGGGGCTTCAGTTGTCCCGCCTCCAGCGCGTGAGCATCCTATAGCTTCGACAACGTTTGGACCTCTCGTGCGCCTCGCGTGCGCAGTCAAAGCACGGTGGAAGGCACGGAGCGCGTGCTGAAGGCCGGGCGTTCGAAAGACACGCCCTGCCGTTCTCATTCTGTCAGTGACTATGCGGAGCGCAAGTTTGTCTGCTTCTTTTGCAGGGTGGTGGTGACGTCAGAACGACGCCGAGCTCTGATTGGCTCTGATTGAAGGATAGTGTGTAGGCCTGAAAGCGAGCTGCCTCGAGGTCTACCCCTATCCTTCCATCAGAGCCAATCAGAGCTCGGCATTCTGACGTTACCACAACCCTGCAAAAGAAGCAGACGAACTTGCGCTCCGCGTAGACATTTTCCTCTAGGGTGCCATCTTGTATGCCGTCATTCCAGTATACATGGCGAAAACATTGTTTTGTCGTCGCCATGCCAAAAGAAGATATTCGGGGTTATAAGCGTAACTGCCATCCATTCTCGTTTTGCGACACCTCTATTTTTTTGTTTTTCTCTTTGCAGGTTGAAACTTTTTTTCTTAGCCTATACCAGATGTGTACCAGATGGCTGGGGACGAGAGTAAACGAAAAAGGTGTAAAGTTCATAAGACGCGCGCACGTTTGTTCTTCGTCACTTCCGAAGGGTCGTACTGAGCGTAGGAAAAATGTCCGAATCCGACACAATTTAACGCGATCGAATTCCATTAGGTACCCGAATAGTGACGGTGTTTGAACAAATGAAAACGCGCACGAAACAAACACTTTCACACTCGCATTGCGCAGCGGGAATCTCGGAGGTCAGGATTCTGCCGTCTTTCTGACGCAAAGTCCGACCCGTCGAACGTCTCGTTATGCGTGACAAAATTTGCGACAGGTCTATACGATGCGTCGGACGTTATGAGCGTGCATTTGTTTGGTGCTGAAAAATGGTCGCTCGCAAGAGACGGAAAATCCAGGCGGCAAATAATCGTACGCATCTCAGAGAACATTCATGGGCGCAGAACCACGCGTGCTTTCTGGTGAAGTGACCCAGCCATCTTCCCGGCCGGGGCTGTCAGGGTGAACCCACGTCTTACGACTCTGTTTCACGGGAACGTAAAGGGACCACAACATATTTCTTTAAAAAGTCGGCAAATCAGGTCGTGCTCTGAACTCTGCGCACGCCTGCTGGCGTGTGCTGGTTCGCGGATGATATTAAGTCGCGCATTAACGCCGCTTGTATAAAAAGAAAAAAACGGTTCTACTTACACCAGTTGTAAGGCATCTTCAAACGTCAACGGTCGCTCTTGCCCGCACATGGCGAGAAGGGGCGCGAAGGTATCCTTCGCAGTAGTCTCGGGGCCCGTCGGCGCTCCAGACTGAAAGACGCACACGTCATATACTCCGTTCATCCTTAAGCTGAGGCTGCAGTGTAAGCGACGTCCTCGTTGGACCAGTCATACGCCTCTTTCGCCACGTCATCACGCTCCCGGCCATACCCACGCGCGGAGAGCCGGGTCAGACGATCAGAGGGATGCGGGTGACTGGTCTGGCAGGCACACAGCTCCCACCGTACTCTTTGCTTAATGGTGAACGGAGTGTAGTAAGAACGTACTTCTCCGACAAAAAAGGTCACATTAATACAGCATATAAACTCCTATGGATGCAAGAGCCCCAAAGTTTTTGAAGGAGACTGTATATAAACGACGCCGATCAGTAAAAAACAGGGCAAAATAAACAATCGAATATATATAATTGCTCTCTGTATAAAGAGAAGAAAACAACATTGACAAATACAAAAACAGATTTGGTTTGTCTGAGAAAGTGTTAATGTAAAATATAAAAAAGAAGTTAACAATCTAGAGAATGAACTAAGGAAAACTAAACAGGCTGCAGGAGCATTCAATAACTAACCAATAAATGTACTATACATGGTTCTTATAAAACAAAAAAAACAGAGAGACGAGGACTGACATTAATTAAATAAACAAAATTGATCCACTTCAACGTGTTGTTTTTTTTTTGTGACCGCCAGATGAAGGAGAGACTATATAGTTCTTCTGTGGCGGGCAGAGGAGACGCTTACTATACTACTGGTTCTTAGGTGGATCCTCTTCTAGTTATTCGTACGTTGCAACTAAACTTCGAATTATCAAAGTAAAGGTCAACGAACTAGCCCCCACTTCGTGAGCTGCGGGCGTTCGTTTCCTTCGCCCAGTGCCTCACCCTAATACAAGTACACATAGCGCGACAACTTCACCACGAACAAGCAATCGCCGGCGGTTGTTGTAGTTTTTTTCACCTTGCCATTATCTTTATTTTTGCTTCATCTTTCTTTTTCTTTTTTTTTTCATTTCCGCATTAAGTATGTAAAACAAGCTGAACGATACTAGTAGTGTGGCGCAAATTTCCAATTCGTGGTTTCCACAAAAGCGGTAAGTTTGATGCCCTTCAGTATAATGCCTGAATAAAATGAAAATATTTAAAAAAAAGTTTTCGCTTACCGTATCGCGCAGTACGCGTAACCGCTACCACTGGTAGACAAGACCTGGGCCTCTCTCCCCAAACGTCATCACTAGTGGCTTCGCGCAGCACCGCCTACATTGCGTCGGCATCGTCGACAGCGCGTATTGCAGCGTGTCACAAGGAGTATACGTTAGCACGCAACGTCGCTATCACGGAGGCATCTGCCTCTTCGCGAAGGCTTTCGTCAAGCTTACGGCGGGTCGGGAACCCACTGACGATGACGGCACGAGCAGGCCTTATTTTCTGCGTGATACTGCCAAACTTAACTTCGAAATAAACGTCATATCCCACTAATTCTTTAAAAAAATAAAAGGCGGAATGATAAGCTACAGAAACGAAACTACAAGCTCACCTGGTCCCGCGGCGCCACCAGAGATAGGCTTGTGCTTGCGCAGCTCTGGCTCAGATTCGAGAGTGCTTCGATTTCAGAAGGGGCTCCGGACACCAGCACGCGCTCCTTCAGGCAGTGGTTCCCTTGCCCGTAGCGAACAACGAGTCTTTTCTGCAAGCTGCTGCCCATCACCGACATCAGCGAGACTCCGGCCGAATGACTCGAACCGCGTTCAGTCGAGACGGCACCCATCGAGGCCATGTGGAGATGCCCTAGAGGCGTCCTCGGGACCATCCCAGCGCCTGAAGGCACCTGGTGGATCGTTTTCGCTGGGCTAGATGTCGTCGGGTGGAAACTAGAACTAGCGACCTCCAGTCCGGCCGCGGCAGTCGGATTTCTGGCTACGAGACTTCTAGACGGTCCTGCCTCCTCGATTGACGCGAGCAGTGGCCGGAATAGCCTCGACGTCGACGTGTTGGGAAGAGTCCCGGCGTGCGTTGTCGAGGTTCTGAAGAGCTGACTTGAACCTTCCTTTCGAGTCCCTCTTCAGGTCAATCGACTCCGGTGTCGACTGCCAGAAACGCGTTACACCTCCGGGTGTTCGCTCTTTTCCAGGTTCTGACAGAGTCTCGCTACGTAGACTTTGGGTTGGGGACACATCCTTGCGCGTTGCCGACTCCAGGCTTTTCCGGGGGTCGGACGAGCCCTCTACTCCTCTGAGCGTGTATTCGTGAATTTCTGCGAGCAAAAACGAGGGGGAATAAAGTGAATATAAGATGTGCTCTTAGCTGGACATACGGTTTTACCACGTCGAATTACAACCACTGGAAAGGTACAGTTAGGACGAAAATGCGACTGACTGCATTGCTCGACGAGTTCTTAAATTGAAACTGTACAACGGTCTTGGCAGCTCCTGGGTGTATACTGTCCCGCGATGCGCTCGGAAGAGCAATCATTGCCGGTCGTTTATTTAGCGCCCGATATGAAGAGCGAATGATGTATTTTGCCCCAAAGATTATGCTGTCCCAATTTGAAGCAGGCGTCCACCACATTTTGACGAAGAAATCGCACATGATTCCGCTGACTAAATTGCTCCCAATAAATTTTGATGTATATGGGCGTTGAGACGCGGTGCGCATATAAAGGCTTTAAGGCTGAACTCCATGGGACGAATATAGTTCCCGGCGCTTTGTACTGCGCGGAATCAGCACAGTGGTTGCTACGTCGCTCGCAAAGCAGCGTGCTAGGCAGCGTTCAGTTATTGTCACATAATTTGTTACATGAGTCAGCCTTACTGATTGTGGTGGGGCGCCTCAGGTATAATTGTTTTGGTGCTACTGGGAGTACAGGACGCCATATTTGTGGGTGCTGTTTAAAGCGCATGCTCAGAACGAGCTCACATCAATAGGCTGCTAAGACCGGCACTCTTGATGGTGCGGAATGCACGTTGCAAAAGAACTGTGGAAGCTCGCCATCAGCACGCGCTCAGCATTCGCGCACACAGCTATGGCCGCCAGTGAATACTCCCTATACTACTGAAGCACAAAATGAAAAAAACAATGTCGCTCTCGCGGCAACTGCAGTTAGCGCGAGCACGTCATTGTTTTTATTTTACTTTGTACTCTGACTAACATGCTTTTAACGAACACACAACATATTGCGTGATAGATGTATCATGCAGTGTGTGCTGTGAGGGCGCTTTAGTGCGAGAAACCATTATACCAAAGCTTTTGGCGCCCTAAATATTATTAAAGAGTGTGCTATATTAGAAGAAAGTTTCAATTTGAAACCCACAAATAATCGCACATCGATTTAGAAACAAGCGTTCAGCAAATACCTGAGTAGTTCAGATTCAATCGTTCCTGTCCCATTCTCCTTGCCATTGACAGAGGAGCGCTAAGATCCGATATGTTTTCAGCAGGACGCTTGAGCGAAGGGTCTTCGGTGCCGACAGCCTCTCGGAGGTGTCCCGAAAGAGTGAACGCACGTTTCGTCAGCGCAATCGGCAAGGACATGCGCCTCTTCTGGCTAGAGACGTTCACTCTTGTCAAAGGACCCACCAAGGATAGTCGCTCAGGGAGAGACGACGCTTTCTTCCTTCTCTTGAAGCTGCCCGGGACAACCTTCTGTGTCCATTCACGGCGGCGGCCTTCGGGCAAGCTTTGCGACGTTTTGATTCGTTCTCTTCTCTTCGTCAAGACGTCGTCTCTTGTAAGCGTACTTGAGGATAACCCGGATGTTGAGGGTTGAAAGTCGTCACCGGAGCTCAGTGCCTCTATTTGCGGTAGGCTTGAGGATGACCTTGAGTGGATCTTCGGACCTTGAGGATCGTTCCTATCGTTCGTGTTGCCCGGGACTTCAGGATCGTAGAGCCATCTGGATACCATTTTGCGGTTACGATTTGTCTTCGAAGGAAGTGCCTTGTTCGACTCCGCCAGCAGAGGACCCGCTCTGCTGGCCGTCTTCGATGGTCTCTGGTATCGATGCGCTGTCCAGTACTTCGGGTTCCGGAGTCTCTGGTTCGCGATCGCGAGGGGCGGCGTCTTCGGGCTGATGGAACTGCCTCGCACATATTCGTAGGAGGAGCAGGTTACAAGTTCGTGTTTTTCAATCCTCTCGAACTCGGCTTCGAGCTCCTCGTAATTGGAGGGCAGTCCGACAAGAGATCTCGACGTCATCCAGAAGACGTCTCTCTTCCTCGTTTTTCTTGTGGAGCCACGTGCCCTGCCGGGGAACCGAGCTATCTGAAATTAAAACATTTAATATGGTGTGTGTATTTTTTATATTTGCAACTTTCATGGCCTATAGGGGCGCGCGGCGCCTATCAAAATGGCTGTCATCTGGATGATTGTCGTAGAACAGCAGTACGAGGCGGGGTCTGCGATGCGTAAGTAATTGTAGTTTTTCTTTATGCGAGCAGTATTAGAGCCTTATTTTATTTTTTCGCGTCACGAAGGTGTAGGAAAGGACCTTTATTGTGAAGCCGATCATCCAGGAGCTAGGGAGCGCGATTCTCACACCGCGGTACCACCATCGCTGAAAGTTGCGAATTGTGCATCAGATCATTTCGATGTTTGGTAAAACTTCAGTAAAAAATAAACTCGTACGTTCAAGCAATTTGTAGAAATGAGTTTGTAAGGAATAGCAACGTTAGCTAAGGATAGGAAGGGGGAACACTTCCGTTGCTAATGACAAAAAAGAAAAGTAAGTCTGCCCTGTTCAAACCCCCAAATAGAATTAACGAAACCAAAAATAAAAAAGGTCATGAGCCCCGCGCTGTAACGTTCTGATAAAATCTATTCGTGATTTTGCAATGCGCGAGCATTAGAACGCTCGTTTTGACGAAAACCCGGCGGTGTCTACCGTTTGTCAGCGCCGGGGAGAGAGGGAGAAGGAGGGGGAAAGGGTGACGCGTGCGACGCTCCCCTTGGTTTGAAGCGCTGACGTCAGCACGCGTCAACCTCTCCCACTCCGCCCGGCGCTGACGAACTGACAGACACCGCCGGGTTTTTGACAAAACGAGCCTTTTAGTTTTCGTCAAGGGGGCTTCGCACATTTGGCGCGGAGCCAGAGAAGAGGAGGCACCGCGGCGCGGTGGATTACGGGTGTGCTCAGTTACCACTCTGCCGTCGTCGGTTTTTTGTCGCTCTGTGTTTACGTAGTAGCAGTACGTGGGCTCTGATATGTGTGTGTGCAGTTAAATCGGTGGATGCTGTTCCCTCTACAAGTGATATGGATACGATTCCTTCCACGAGTGGTATGGCTGTGACTCTTTCCACTAGTGATGTGGATGACCGTATCCAAGGGCGTCGACGTACTTTGACAGGCCGAGTTCAGAAAAGTGGCTAAAAAATTGGTCGGTGCAGAGGTATACTACGCTAAATAAACTTCCGTAGAACTACGCGTGGGTACCAGAAGAAAAGAGAAGGGGGAGGGGGGGCGGGATAAACGCTTCCCCGAATCGCGGTTGAGAGTCGCATGAACTGCCATGCCGCAGAGGAAGCGAGCTCGACCGCTGTCGAGAGCGATGAGCGAAGATTGTAGAAGCACGGCTACCGGAGCGGCGTCTATCGCCGTTTCAATCGGACAGGAGCGCATTGCGTTGAAGGAGCAAACGAGCAAGCCAGCAGATAGGAAATTGCTGCAAAAACCACTGTTGTTGGTTGTCTATGAATTGCGATAGCACTCGTCTATGACATCCTCAAGAACGACGTCTGAGACGTCTTGTGGACGACGTCCTAGAGACCGACACTGAAGACGACGCCTACGACGACCTCTAGGGCGATCTCAAGGACCACCTCTAGGAAGACCTCCAAGGAATACGTCTAAAGCGACTTCTAGGGCGATCTTAAGGACGATCTCTAGGACGACGTCGTTCCAGGGCGATCTTAAGGACGACGTCTAGGACCTCTAGAACGATTTCATATTTCCCCGTTAAATTTAGCGGGTTAAGTTTTCCCGCTAAATTTAGCGAGGAAATGGACGTACGTGACCTCAACACCAATTCAGTTTCCGCACTAAATTTAGCGGAGAAAATGACGTCACATGACTTCGTGTCACGTCACCCATGAACAAATTCAGTTTCTCCGCTAGATTTAGGGGCGAAATTGACGTCACGTGACCTCAACACCAATTCAATTTCCCGCTAAATTTAGCGGGGTGGTTACGCCGACGCCGACACCGCGAAACGCGGAAGCTGGCGCATAAGAGCTGCGCTCTAAAAAAGAATGTAGTGTGTGAAACATAAATTGAATGATCATTAAGTTAATTTTTTGTTTGTTATACTAGAGAATAGAAAACGAAGTCGCTCACTTTTGACAAGAAGATAAATCGGGGCATTCAGTTTACCTTTTCACCTAGCTCTCGGCATAGTTGGGAAGTAATCCGTCAAAAGTAAAGGGTTAGTATAATCCGTTACATTAAATCATTTTTAAGTTCCACGTTACTTTTAACGGCAGATATCTGTATTGTAACTCGGTCACTAAATATTGGTAACAAATTGCTGTACATTTACTTTTTAACTCTGCAAACATGTAGCTATAACACGGTAACAAAGGAACATGTTCAATCAGTCCATTTAACAGCATAAAAAATTTTATATACAAAGTACCTGCACAGTGTAAGTAAAATTGGTGCGTCCAGGATTTCTCATCCATTGCAACTGCACTTATTTTGGACTCTTTTTTTTTTAGTCTGGAAGGACAGCTGCCTTAAAAAGAGTTGTATTGTAGACAGTTGTCTTGAAGACAATTGTTTTAAAGACGGTTGTATCGAAGACAGTTGTTTCTTAGACAATTGTCTTTAAGTCAGTAAGACAGTTGTCTTTAAGACAATGGTCTTAGAAACAATTCCGAGCTCTGAAGAGAATTAAACACAGCAGTACTTTCTTTTAAAGCGTAGCTCTTAGGTGCCTGTTTCTCGGTTTCGCGGCGTCGGCGTCGGCGTCGGCGTGGCCGTCGGCATGACTGCGCTAAATTTAGAGGGAAAATTGACGTCACGGGACCTTAACCCCAATTCAATTCCCCGCTAGATTTAGCGGAAAGATTGAGTTTCGCCGCTATATTTAGCGAACAAATTCAGTTTCTCCGCTAGATTTAGCGTACTAATTCAGTTTCTCCGCTAGATTTAGCGTACTAATTCAATTTCTCCGCTAGATTCAGCGGAAAATTGACGTCACGAGACCTCAACTCCAATTCAATTGATCGATAAATTTAGCGGGGAATTGCATTAGTGTTGACGTCACGTGGCGTCAATGTTTTGGCTAAATTTAGCTGGGAAACTGTGGAAGGAGGAAAGGATATAGAGGAGGAGGGGGAGAGGGTACGGAGGAGGAGGGACATACCCTCCGTACCCTCCCCTCCTCCTCCTCAGCTGCGCTCTAATTTCACATTAAAGTGATTTGTAAACGTCTTTCATTTTTTTTTAAATATCAAGCGTAATTGTCTGATGATACAAAATTTTCGAGAACAGAATAACCAGGGAATTCATTAGATTCCGAAGGACTCAGTCTGTCAGTGCGATGCTTACTCATCTCAAGTTGCAATCACTAGCAGAGCGTCGAAAAGTGACTAGACTAAAATTTCTTTATTTGATACAAAAAAAAATAGTCTCAACATAGACTCCCAGAAAAGAAAACAGATGGTGCTCCATGGCACCATCTATTTTCTTCTTCTTCACTGCGATATTTAAGGGCTCCTTCTACTTGAGGACTTAGAAGAAATAACAGTGAAATGATAACGCCAATGAAAGCGCGAATCAACCCTTTTAGATAGTCTTTCTTTCCACAGACTATAGATGAGTGAAACAGCCTGCCCCAAGATGTTTTTGAAGGTGACACCGTTGAGGGTCTTGAAGCCCTCCTGAGAAGACTCGCCCAACAAAATAGTATCTAAATATTTTGTTTTCCTGTTTTCTTTGTTTGCCTATATTTTGAATGCATTCGTGTGCTGAAATAATCATGACATGTATTGTTCGTGGAATTGTTCATTAAAAATTTGGTTGTTTTACCAATATCCCACTCCTGTAACGGCCTGTAGGCCAATAGTATGAATAAATAAAATAAATAAGGATGGTACTTACCTTCTTTTTGGGTTCCTTGGGTATTTCGTATAGATCTAAGAGGCCCGGAGCGTCGGAGTCGTCACCGCTGGTGCTCATCTTGGTCGACGGGCGGTGTCGTGTCTCTGTAATAGATTCCAAAACGACGGTCCCGATGGTTACTGTTTTGTACCCAAGTTAAAGTGGTGACGAAGTGAATGCAGAGCTCGGGCCTTCTCCTCGTGGCGGGCTTCGGGCTGGTTCGTGACCAAGATTCGCAACTTTCACAACCTCTATAGGGGGTGCACTGGTGTATCAAATCAATCAAGTCATCTGGATGATCGTCCTAGAACGAGGCTGGTCTGCGACGCGTAGGTAATTCTAGTTTTGCTATATCCGAGTAGCATTAGAGCTTCACTTTATTTTCTCACGTCGGGAAGGTGTAGGCAGGCATCTTTATTCTGAAGCCGATCATCCAGGAGCTAGGGAGCACGATTCTCACACGGCGGTACCATCATCGCTGAAAGTTCACATTTTCTGGTTCAAAGTTCACACTCACACTGGAGTTCAAATCGCAACCGCGAATCAGATGCACTCGTTTTCGTCACCAACCACGGGTGAAATTGTATTGGATCTTTAAGAAACCACGTGTGCAATCGCTTTGCGAACGCGGTATAAAGATCATTCGTTCGAATCTCCATGTTGGAGTGCTATGTTGCGCTTTTTGGACTCCCAGGAGACTAGGGAGAAGGAAGTGACGTAGGTGTGAATGAACGTATCTTAGCAGATGACGGTATCTTAGCAGATACCGTCATCAGCGACTCTACCAATCAACATCCAAAGAGCGTTGTTGACGTCACTTCCTTCTCCCTAGTCTCCTGGGAGTCCAAAAGCGCAACATAGGGCCCCTGGCTGATGTGTGTTGCTTCCTACATGGTGGCAGCGATTTAAGCCCAATTAGGTTCTAGCGGTTCGAGGAAACGAAGCAACGCTGGACAGTAGGCCTCGAGAAGGTGGCGACCGCGAAGAACGCCGAAGTGAGCGAACAGCGACCACCATGACGAGCCTGCTGCCGCCGCCGCCGAAACCGCTAGACCTGGCAAGCGAACCCTGGAACGCGTAGAAGAAGTGGCTAATGGAATTCGAGCTGTTTGCGGTAGCAACGCACCTCATGGACCAACCTGACAAGGTGCAAGCAGCAACACTTCTCGTCTGCATCGGAGAAGAAGGTAGGCGAATTTACACTACCTTCACATTCGATAACGAGGAAAACAGAGAGAAACTAGAAGTCCTGAATACGTTTGCGGCGCACATGAAACCAGCGATCAACCTCACGTACCACGAATTCATCTTTGGGAAAAGAGACCAAAAAGAAGGTGAGGAATTTGATGAGTGGTTGACGGAACTGAGGGTGCTTGTGCGCAACTGCGAATACGGCGACGTCGAAGAACGTATGCTAAGAAGCCGAACAATACTCGGAACTAAGGACCGACAGTTACAGCAGAAACTGATTAACGACAATCCTACCTTTGACGAAGTCCTGGAGATATGCCGAACAAGGGAACGAACTGTAGAACAGTTCAACGAAATCCGTGGAAAGGACGAGCGACACGAGGACCCACTGGCAGTAAAGGTGCTCACAAGAGCGGACCAAGCCACGTGCCACTGTTGCGGCTTCGATCATCGCGCGAGCACGTGCCCAGCTGCTGGAAAACAGCGCCTTGGTTGTGGCGAGCTTAGGGTGCCTACATGTCTGTCTGTCTCAGGGTGAAGACATCCATTGTTGCACTGAATGTGTCAGCGCGTGACGCTCTCGCGCACTCGGTGCGTGACCTGGGCGCTAAAATGGCGTCTATGCATTAGCCAAAGCTACGCGCTTGAGCTGAGTGACACCGGATTGCCCGTACTTCAAAATGCATAAAAAAACGATTGGGCGCAAAAATGGCTGAGATGTCACCACTCAAGCAAAAGCGCGCTTGTATGAAGGCACTCTAGGCGAGCTAGGCCATTTTTCAAAATGCTGCAAGAGCGGGAGAGAGAGAGAAAATCGTTTTATTAAAATAATAATGAAATTCGGAGAGGGTTAGTCTAGCCGATAAGCTGACATTGTTCGCTCCGAGAAAGGAAAAAAATGTTAAAAGAATAGATGAAGAGCGAAAAGAAAGAGAAGAATAAAGAGAAAGGTGAGAGGTGTAGAGTTATTCATCACGAAAGCACTTTCGTATGTTCATAACTTCAGAAAATTACTCTGCTTCTTATAGTTGACCTTGTAGCCCAGTGGCTTGAAGGAAGGTCAGGAATATCCTTTGAAGTAATTTCCTCCGAGCACGGGTACCAGAAGGGAAAATAATGTTTGCAATGTCTTCCACGACGAAGTGATGTCTTTTTAACTCTGATGCGAGATCTTTCCTTTCCTTTTCAAATTTCTGGCAGTCTTCTAGGATATGGTTAATATCTTCGGTAACACCACATACGTTGCAGGTGTCTGTATCGCGTTTTTTCCAGCGGTGAAGTAATTTTCCTGTACGCGCACTTCCTGTACGTAGGCGGAAGAGAAGTGTGGCTTCTGCTCGTCGAAGACTTCCTGTTAGACAAGGTTGGATAGGGGAAGAGAGCGTTATTGATAAATCACAGATGTGTTCATTTATAATTTGGTAATATTTTCTAGGGTCATCTTGCGTCTTGATGCTAATAGGAAGATTGTGTGCGTTGGAGGCAAGTTGGTCTGCCTTTTCGTTTCCATGTAATCCGACATGAGCTGGTACCCACTGAAATGAGATTTCGAAACCATCTTCTTCTAGTGATCTTGAAGTTGATTTGGCCGCCATTGCTACTTGTGACATTTGTCGAGGCCTTTGGAGCTGGTGAACTGCAGCACGAGAATCCGTTAGGACAATAACTGCCTGTGGTGTTAAGTTTTTTATCATATAAAGGGCTTCTAGGATTGCATGCATTTCAGCTGTTGTTGATGACACAAACTCATCTAGCCGCCCACTCCATTCGAGCTGTAAAGCAGGTGCATAGTAGGCGGAAGTGCTACTTCTTCGACTTCGATTTACTGATCCGTCCGTGTACACCTCCAGGTGGTTGGCGTATCTTCTCGAAATGTATTCATTAGTTTTTAGTTTTATGACAGTTGAGTTGGCGCTGAATTTGTTGTGTATACCGGGAATGCGGCACTTACATTTCGGGCAGTAAACGTTCCAGGGGGAGTTGATAGAGAGTTGTCTTTGTCTTGCAGTAACTCTGGTGTCCATCCTAGGTGTTGAAGAGTTTGCGTAGAAATAAAAAAGCGCGAGTGTTGCCTGGTTCGAAGTCGGTGTAGGAGGCTCCTTCCTGCAGACGTAGTAGACAAACGAATTTGTTGAGAAAGAAGGCATTTGGTAGCCATAAGTGGTAAAGTCAGAGCTCGGGCTTCTCGATATACATTTTCGTTCCTCGTTGATCTTGGCACTCCTAGGCAAGTACGTAAGCCTTGTCGATGTATGCGTTCTAGAGATTGAGAGTCTGTTGGCGATAATCTAATGAAAGGTAATGAATATAGAATACGACTGACAACAAGGGATGAATGGAGACGTATCATAGAGCTTGGCGAGTTTCCCCATGATTGTCCTGCCACTCTACGAATGGCATTTCTTGCTGTCAGCGTTGATTTTATTACGTTAGTGGCTTGTGCATGCCAGTTGAGGCGGGAGTTCAGTGTGATTCCCAAGAATTTGTGCTGTCGAACACGGCGCAGGGGGACGTTATAAATAGTCAAAGTAATTTTCGTGCTTCGCCGGTTCTTTCCAGGAAAAGTATGAACGCAGTTTTCTCTTGTGAGAACTGCAGACCACAATCAAGTAGATAATTGCTTGCTCCCGTAATGGCTGCTTGGGCGGCGTTTCGAAGACCATGATGTCAATGTGCTGAGACCCATATGCAAATGTCATCTGCGTACAGTGATATATTGATGGGGAGAGTGTTGTAGCGCGTTCGATCTTGAGGACGGAATAGATGGTGCGACCGACTCCGAGCTTAGGTGAAAACGTTCTGTTTATTTTCTCGTGCCGCCGCGCTCGTATCGACGAGTAACGTCGTTGTCTTTTATCTTCGGCTTGGTAGGCCGATGGACCGCCACAGAGCTCCCCCCTAGAGCCGTCGCCTGCAGGTATGCAGCCTGTAGAGGACGGAGCGATTGAGTGGTTGCGGCAGCAGCAAGTGAGTTGGGTCGTTGCCGTTGGCGTTTGATACGAGCCGAACGACGTGGCAGAAAGCGGTGCAGAAGACAGCCTGCGCAGACCATGCAGGGAGTTGACGCTGAAGTCAGGCCTATTGGAGCAATGATGCAGCAGAGAAAGGGCACAACGATGCGTTCGTGCTGTGCATCCAATGTGGAGTGGGCTCCATCGCAGCTCAGGCTCCAGGGCACATGGCGGTCAGCTGTGGGACCGATACAGCGTCATCCCCGGAGGTGACGCACCGAGCGGAGAACAACGCCTGACCAGCGATAAGGAGGCCTTGGTCGGTTAGCGAAGTGTCTTGTCGAGAACAGTGTGGTCCGCCGTGACTTGCCATGCCCCAGCGTGGCGCGGTGCGGCACGCCCCACATGTTGTGGAAGCACGCGACCGTGCCAGGCCAGCACCACACCACACAGATAAGCACGACAGCCGGGGCGACACCAGAGACTGTGGCAGTGGTGGAAAAAGCCAAAGAACGTTGACTTGCCGAGCCGGCAGGGTGAGCGAGGTGGTCGCAGCCCGTTGTTGGGAAATGCCGGCGGCAGACGCGACGGGGCAGAGGCAGTGTGGGAGGCTCCAGGTGCTGAGGCCGAGGGAGATGTGTTCTCGCATAATTGCCGAAGTCCCAAGCCGTTGCCGTGTCCCGTGCCGCGGAGAACGTTCCCCTGCATGGCAGGTGCTCGAAGTCGATCATCACGTCCGGGTCACCATTTTGTAGCGCGTTCGATCTTGAGGACGGAATAGATGGTGCGACCGACTCCGAGCTTAGGTGAAAACGTTCTGTTTATTTTCTCGTGCCGCCGCGCTTGTATCGACGAGTAACGTCGTTGTCTTTTATCTTCGGCTTGGTAGGCCGATGGACCGCCACAGTGTATTTTGGGAGGGATGTTGGTAACCTGGCCAAAACGATGTTAAAAAGGATTGGCGAGAGTACGCTTCCTTGTGGTAGTCCTTGAGCACAGTTGCGAGATGTACTAAACGACGCGCCTAGTCTAACTTTGAACGTTCGATTGGTGAGGATGCCTTGTACAAACGCCTGGACTTTTCCCGTGATGCGGATGGCTGTCAACCTTTCAAGAACAACTGCTGGATCAACGTTATCATATGCCTTTTTAATGTCAAAAAATACCGCTAATGTCGATTTGTTGTCGTGGTGATTCTGTTCAATTGAACTTAATAGATCTACGATGCCGTCTTGAGAAGAAAGCCCACGCCTGAATCCTGTCATCTCGTGTGGTAATAAGTGATTCGTTTCAAGCCACCAGGTGAGTCGAGCGTGTATCATTCTTTCCATGAGCTTCATAACGCAAGATGTAAGTGAGATGGGTCGGTATGACGATGGCGCGTCGCGTGGTTTACCAGGCTTGTGGATTGGAATGACCCAAGCTGTTTTCCAATCTTCTGGTATATCATTTGTTTCCCATATATAGTTAAAAAACTTGAGAAGTTCTTGTAGGCGTCCATTTGGTATGTTTTGCAGCATCTGGTTTGTTATTCCATCCGGTCCTGGAGCGCTTTTTCTTTTACTCTCTTTCAAAGCCGATAGTAGTTCTTCGATGTTGAAGGGAGCATCTAATGGGGACGATGTAGTCACAGCGTCGTACGTCCTGACTGTCTTGTTTTCGATCAAAGAAAATTGGTCTGCAAATTTTTCTGCGGCCTCCTGTAGACTTGTGCCCAAACGAAACGCCATCGATGCGTGTGATAGGTGGAGATCTCGTTTGCCCATGAAAACATCAAGGATTCGCCAAATTTGGGTTCCAGGTTTATTTGCATCTGCTGATGCACAGTTATCGTCCCAGTGTTTACGCTTTGTTTTCTTCGCATATCGTGTTGTTGCTGCATTGATTCTGTTTAGATCGGTTTTGTTAGCGCTGGAATACTTCCTTTGGAGTTTTAGTTGGGCCTGTCTTCTTGCTGCACAAAGATTGAGCAACGTGAGATCAGGCTCTGGGTAGTGCTCTGGGAGCTTTATCTTGATGGTGGCCTGATTTGCGCTGGTCAAGACTGCTTGTAATATGGGTTCTGATGATTTTTCCATATGTGTTCGAAATGAATCCCAGTGAGTAACATATCGGATACGCTGTTTAGCTCCACGGAATCCATGCAGATCTAAAAATATCGGATAATGATCGCTGTTCATGGTATCAGGGTTTCTCGTCCAATTTACGCATAGGTCTGTGGAATGAGCAGTGATGTCGATGGCGCTATACGTATCAGGAGGACGAAAAAAGGTCGGACTTCCGTCGTTTGCAACAGCGAGGTCGCACTCTTCAAAGCATTTTGCCAACGCCCGGCCACGAGTATCGTCTCTGCTAGCTCCCCAAAGGCTGTGGTGTGCGTTCCAATCTCCGCAAAGTAAGATTGGGTCCTCACAGCGCTGGCAGATTTCTTTTACTACTTCAGAGATCTTGATTCCACTCTTTCCAGCACGGACATATATGGATGCCACACACAAACTCCGTCCGGTCAACATGACACGTGCTGCTACCAGTTCAATATCTTGGGTGCACAAATTGCTCGTGTCAATCTGGTGTTGTGGGAGAGCTTTTCGAATATAAAGGACTGCACTCCCGTCAGGAAAACCGCTCATGGTTGGATTTTTGTAGCAATAATACCCAGAAATGCTGCGGTCATTGGGGAGACCCGCCTCACTTAATGCAAGAATTGGAATAGGGAAGTGTTCTAAGTACAAAGAAAGCTCCGCATGACGATTTTTCAGCCCGGCACAGTTCCACTGCATGACAATCGGTATATTTCGTCGTTTTAGTGCTTTTGGTGGCGGCTGACACTTCGAAGTGTCAACCATGGCTCTGGTCGAAGTTTCGTGTCATTTCTGTAATGGCTGGTTGGAAAAACATGATTGCTTGTAATATGGTCTTGAAATTACCTGACGGTAGGTTGTCAATGAAGTTTGGTAAAACAGAAAATATTAGACTTACTAAATCCCCAATTTTCGAATTTTGAGAAGGTCTTTTTCCAGTGACGATGTCGCTGTATGATCTCTTTCCTGTGGTATTAGTCTTTGACGTGGTGGTTGTGTCGGCATCAGCATCTTTTGAGTAATGTGCTGCCACTTCTTGTTCTTTCTCGGGAGAGGTCTGCTTTTTCCCCCTTTTTGTCCCAGCAGCTTTGGTTTTCTTCTTTTTTGCATTGTCATTCGGAGCCTTAACCCTTAGATTCCTCTCCGGGGTGATTATTTCATCTTGGGTTCTGGCATTTAAGGGTGGTGCATCACGTTTCACTTCTGTGCAATCCGCATTTTTGAAAAATTTGGGGCCTCTGATAAAATCTTCTTCTTCGCTAGAGCTAGAAGTCGAGTTTTGCAGTTGACATAATCGGCTGGATGGTCTCCGCCGCAGTTCGCGCATTTGACAGGTGATTCGCCATTGCAGTCCTTGGTGGCATGTGCTCCTCCACATCTCTTGCAGATCGCGGTGACACTGCAGTATTTTGCCACATGGCCCAAAGCTTGGCAGTTGAAGCATCTTGGGGGCGCTTCGACATAGTCAGTCACTTCATGTCGTGTGAAGCCTAGATTAACCTTGGCAGGGCGTTCTGTGTTAGGGCGAAAAGTGATCACCACTTTATCTGTTGGCCGCACTGTTTCGTCTGGTTTGCCATTGCGTTGGTATAGGCGCCGTGCTGCAATGACTCCTACTGGTTCGAGGAATTCAGTCAACTCTGAGTTTGAGTACCAATCAGGCACTCCTTTGATCAGCCCATTATTTTGCATATACGCTTTTGGGATGGTGGCCAGAACTAGGATCTCTCCAAGGCAACGCACCTTCAGGAGCTTGTTGACCGTCGCCGGCTCTGCTGCGTCAACGAGTAGACCTCCCTGGCTGTAAATCGATGGCGTACGAAGGGTGGCCCTGCAGCTGCCCTGACTTCGTCATTTAGCTTGAGCGGGTTTAGCTGCTGTAATCGTCTTCCTTCTTGCGTTGGAGTGAACAGCACGGGTATGCCTGTTGTCCTTTTACGGCGATGTTCAACTAGGATGAATCCTTCGTCGTCTCCCTCTGCCTGGGATGCGTCCATTGAATCGCAGTTGCTGAGGAGCAGTTTGGCTGGTGTGGACTCTTGTGATGTGGAGTCGTCGGTTGTGTCAAATCGTCGCTTGACAGGGGCGTGGGGTCGCTGACTTGGCGGGATAATATGGTAAGCGTGGTCTTTCTCAGCGGCCTCTTCAGTTAGAACCACTGGTTCGATGGCGTCCATTGGGTCAGCCTCCGCCGAGGCCATAGCTGGCCTTGTAGGCACCCAGGTTGCCCCGGTACCTAATGTTCTCCAAGAAAAAGAGTCGAGTTTTGAGACCGTGACCCCAGAAGTGGTGAAAACCGTCGGTGCGGCGTGAAAGACGTCCTAAAACCAGGAGCGGTTTGGAAAACACAAACGGGGTGGGTGACACTTCTTTCTCCTTCCAAGAGCGGGACCCAGACATCAGACAGCCGTCAGCGACGCCAGTCGAAAAAGGACGAAAATTTGATCCCAAAGTACGACAAGTAGAGCGCGAGGATACGGACGACAGCGATGAAGATTATCTGCTGTGCCATTTAACCGTAGATAAGATAGAGAAAGAAGACCGATGGAGCGAGACAGTCACAATAGAAAAATATAGCGTACGCTGCAAGCTCGATACCTGGGCTAATTACTCAGTCATCCCAGACAGACTGCTCCGTTTATTTTCAAACAAGAAAGTCCGGAAGTGCGACACCACACTGTCATCGTTTTTGGCCACAAGAGAAAAGCATGTGGGAGAACAACACTGACATTGTCGAATGGGGCCAGAACGGTCCAGGAGGAGTTCTTTGTGGTCAAGGAAGAGGTACCGGTGACGTTAGGAGGAGAACTGAGCGAAAAACTTGGAATGATCAAGCGTCTGGCTTCAGTGTCAAGAGAACACGAAGACACAAATGCAGCAGGTACAAATCTTTGCGACCCTGCCGGACCATACGCAGACGTTTTCCGCGGGCTAGGAAAGGTCAAGGGATTTGTGTACAACATGAAGGTGAAGCCAGGTTCATAAGGCGTCGTTCGCCCAGCCAGGAAGGTGCCTGTGGCACTGCAAGAAAAGGTCAAGTGTGAACTTCAAAGAATGGAGAACCAGGGAGTTCTGACAATAGTAAAAGAACCGACAGAATGGTCGAGTTTCATGGTAGTTGTCGCTAAGAAGGACAAAGTGCGCATCTGCATGGACCCAGTTGACTTGAATCGAGCCCTGAGGAGAGAGCACTACCCGATGACGACAATGGATGACATTGCCGTTCGAATCGCGGGAGCGAAAGTGTTCTCAGCGCTAGACGCATCCTCAGGATTCTGGCAGATTGAACTTGATGAATAGAGTTCAAAGTTGTGCACCATGAGCACTCCGTATGGAAGGTACAGGTTTAAGAGAATGCCCTTCGGAATAAGCACAGCACCTGAAGTTTTTCAGCGTGTCATGAACGAAGTACTAGATGGACTCACCGGAACAGCAGTCGTGATGGACGACATATTGGTGTGGGGAAAGACCCGTCAGGAACATGACGAGAATCTTCGACACTTGCTCCAACGCTGCCGAGAGGTGAATCTACGACTTAACCCAAAGAAGATCCAATTTGCCAAGACAGAAGTCCGCTACCTCGGACAAGTGCTGACTGGTGATGGAGTAGCTGTTGACCAAGAGAGAATCAAAGCCATACTGGAGGTCAAAGAACCAAAAGATCGCAAGGAACTTCGAACATTTCTCGGAATGATCACCTACTTGTCGAGCTTCATACCACGACTTTCCGAGCGTGCGGCACCACTAAGAGAACTGCTGAAGAAAGAGATCGCATGGGTATGGACGGAAGATCAACAAAGAAGTTTCGAAGACCTGCGAGACGCTTTGACGAAGGCACCAGTGCTGGCCTACTACACTGCAGAAAAGCCAATTACGCTGTCAGTCGACGCAAGCCAATACGGCGTAGGGGCCGTTATCACCCAAGACGGAAGACCAATAGCGTACTCATCGAGATCTTTGACAGCCGCACAGATGAAATATGCGCAGATCGAGAAAGAGATGCTGGCCATCGTTCATGGTTGCAGCAAGTTCCACCATTACATATTCGGTCAACCAAACGTAACAGTAGAATCCGATCACAGGCCGTTACAAGCGATTTTCATGAAACCGTTGCATCAGTGCCCGATGAGACTGCAGCGGATGAAGATGGCTCTCCAAAGATACTCGTTGGAAGTGAAATTCATACCTGGAAAAGAACTGCAGCTAGCGGACGCACTGTCACGCTTTCCCACGAAGGAAACAATGCAAGAATTGAAGAAGAGAAATTTCAAGTCAACGCACTGGAGTACTTATCTGTCACACAAGATCGGCTGAATGAAATAAGAGACGCAACTGCAGCCGATGCGCAGATGAGACTACTATAAAAATACTTAGATGGGCCAGTTGGTACGTCATGGGAAATAAGCACAAGTTGAGAGTGCGCCCTGTGTCGTTGTTATTCTACTCTTTGTCCGTGTTCCTTTGGCGCTTATTTCCCATGAGACTACTGCGCGAGTATGCACAGACGTCATGGCCCGACCAGAAAGATCAAGTTCCAATAACAACAAGGTGTCGCGGCATGCAGTAAAAAGTAAAAAAAAAATCCTGGGGATTGCATTGTTGACGACGCCAACAATGCGATTCCACACCTTTTTCGTCAAGTTTTTCGAAGGAGAGACCGGAAGAAAACGGCCACTTTTATCCTCAAAATTATGCGTGGCTCCAACAGAAGCGTTTCGGTCAGTGGCGTCGCGTGCCAGTGTACTTGGATCCCTAGTGCCACGCAGCTCGTGTAAAGTGAGAATCATTCCTGCCCCCTAAAAACGCATACGACAACGAAATTTCAGCGCTTATTTTTTGGTCTATATGTGTTCAAAGGAGCAGCATCACAACGGACACACCAATACCTCGTTAAAAAAAGACGAAAATTAATTTTAAAGCAAATTAAACGATTAGCAAAAAGCACCTGGTGGATGTCGCTAAAGCCTCGTTTCTAATGCCCGTCTAGGAACCCTGACACGTAGTGACGGTAACTGTCTCGCCTAGAACTATACATGATTTGAACCTGACGTCATCTTGACAGCTCTACGGCCAGCACAAGAAAATAGGGCAGGAGGAACTCCCCACACAAAGGAAGTCTATTGTGTGTCCCAGACGTCGCTATTCTCCCTCTACAAGATTGTTGAAGATTAACCGTCACTCAAAATTCACACAAAAGCAGCTTTGCGGTCAGTTGCGGTGGCCCGATCGCTGTGTGCTTCGACCGCTTCGGTGGCTATGGAACGGCTAGGGCATCGCAACGACGTCAGCCTCGCCGCAGCTTTGCTGGTCCCGAGACATACTACACGTCACGATTGCCCCGGATATGACGTGCTCTCCGCTGGCTACTCTCCGAGTGCTTGCCTGAGTGGGCCGTTTATAAGGAAAAATACAGCCATGAGGCTCAAAATACAAACGTGTGATTGTCATTTACGGATATTGTGGATCATATTCAGCCTATTTCTGAACACGACGGGTATATTTCAGATTTCGTTGAAGTATTCCTTTAATGGGCCGGAACTTGAGATTGCTCATGCGTCACATCTCGCGCGTTTTACTGAAAGCGCGCGAGATGTTTGCGTTAATGAATTAAGTTTGCGAGTTTAAAACAGAAAAGAAAGCGCGAACGAAGTTGGGGCACGGCCGACACCCAACACCGGCCAAGCCTCTCATCCGGGACTTTCACTCTTTCTACACAACCAGAAAGGGGAAAGCGCCGGTAGCCCTTTCCCCTTTTCTCCCTCGCTCTCAAAATGGACCATTGCATCGCTTATCACCCGGGCGAAAAATGCTGAGTCACTGAGCTGTGGATGCGTGCGCAGCGTCTGATTTACCGCACAGCAGAGCATTTTCAGAAGGCGTTCCACAGCCCAGCAGACAAAAATGGAAGCGCACAGAAAGCGATTTTTTCAAAGGTCAATCGACCTTAGAAAAAACCGCCTTCTGCGCGCTGCCAAAAATCGCCTTTGAAGACAGAGTGTTCGGTGATGCATAGTTGATTTTTGCGGCAAAGAAAATCCTCAAAATATTTATTTTGGAGCAGGCAGGGCATGCACTTTAGGCCATGCTATACTCCGACGTTGAGCGCAGCGAACGTATGCGTAGCACAGAACGTGGGCCTTTCATTGGCCGGCAAGCAGGAACCTGATATCTGCGACCAATCAGAATCGATGTCCGCTGCTCTACGCCGCGTTTGCTACGCTCCATGTGGGAGTATAACAGAGACTTTAGTACTGACGCACGCTGTCGAAGATGAGCCATGAAAATGATTCGTCTATTACACGACGAAGTCACGTATTTTTCGTTTCTAGAAAGAATCCGAACCGCCCTAGCTGCTTACCTGTTAGCGGTGTTGGCTTTCTTGGATAGTGCTGACAGCAGACGCGTCGAAACTGAAATGACCGGTTTTTCGAAGAGCGAAGAACGGACAACACCAGAAACCGATGCCGCGCGAAAGTTCGTCCAATGAGGGCTTACAAGATAACGGGAACGAAATCAAGAAGACACAAGCGTGCAGGGAAAGACCGCGTCATGTCGCACGCGCTCTTTTTTTTTTTTACATTTCATTGTTGTTGTTTTTTTGTTTTTTTATCAAAATTTAGAAGGAAGAAACGCCCTTCAACTCAGTGTGGTCGGTGGCGATGCAAGACCGCTTCGTCACTCACGTGGACACGAGCCGTCCTCGCCCCATCGTTTTCTGCCGAGTCACAGTTAGAGGCAGTCTCGCCCGATTCCTGGGGCGCCGAAGTGAAGACGGATCGCCGGTGAAAGTTGAAGTAATAACAAAATGGCTTATCTCTCTCTTTCTTTTTTTTTTTTTTTTTTAGAACCTGGCGAACTTGGTTGAAGTTTATGAAGGGCACGTTTTATAATACGCTCGTGGCGCCGTGTGGTTCCGCAAAAACTGCCTCACATTGCTTGGGGGTCTTAGGTGTATTCTAGCCGTGTATGAGTATTGCTTTGAATCGAATATCGCGATGCCATTCCTCGCTTAAACACTGCAGAGTAAGCCGGTATGTTGTACGTTTTCCTAGAACTGCGAAGGCTAGTGACGACGAGATGTTTTGTGGCGCCACCTCTCGGTCGTCCTCCTGTGACGGAGCTGTAGGACGCGAGCAGACGACGCGCTATGTCAAAGCACGGAGTGGCTATGTTCTTAATAATGAAACGTGTATGACGTTTTCGTGAGTGATACTTGAAATGACAAACAGCGCCTCGGAAAAAATTGTTTTTATTATTATTAAGAAAATTACAGCGTGCGCCGCTTACGCCGCTTACGTCAGGGCTATTCACAGCCTCTCTGATTCTCGGATCTGTGGAGCCTGCTGTAGCAAAACGATTTTACATTCACCAGAGTAAATGACGTGATGTCTTCTTAGCTGTGCACGCGCGCACAGTTGTGTCGCAAAGCGCCGCACACTTGTTGTAGGTACATTGAGCTTGCCGGTACCGACGCTTCTATCGAAGCGTGACTCGACGGTTACTGACGAGCAAATGCTTGTCAGCAACTGACGCTCAGTTCCTCCCACATCGAATACGTGGCAAAGAAGTTTGTCACATCGCGACGTCCGCTGGAAAGAAAAGCAGAAATTTTAATAAAATAATAAATTGTCGTACATGGTCCAGCAAATTCAGGCGATTGATTAATTCGTTCTATCCAATTTTTACGAAAAAGTGTTTATAAATTTAAAATCGCTCGCTGAGAAGCGCATCACGTATTATGCGCTTTTGGGTCCGCAAAATTAAACATACAAACGGTAGTAATTCATAGCAATTGGTGTATAACTCATTTTTTGGGGGCGCTGAGATGTCACCGACTCACTAGATTTAAGACTTGGATCGCGAGGGGGTCTAGTATGTTTCGCGTCGACCGGGTGAATAAACAGGGATTTAATTGACACGACTCCGGAAGCCACCCACCGCTTCTTCCTATCAGTTATTTTAAGAAAATGTTTGTTTATTGGTCTACAAAATTACAACAAGAAGTAATCAACTTGGAACTAATAAGATACCAGCACTCACAGAACACATTGAAACCAACAGGATCCACGGAGTCGCTTTCACTGAAGTGTTTGCTACACGCGCGAGAGGTTCCTGAATTTCATTTTCCTATTTTCCATTTGATAAAACATCCCTTTTTCAGTTTCATTTTGTCCGAATCATAATAAAAAGATACACCCTATTCGCCTTGGTAGACGTTGTAGTGAGGTAAAGCGCTGGATATTCTATTTTCATCCAGCTTTTTGTACTGGGGTAGAGAACAGCACACCACCATCCCAGCGCCTCGATACCTAAACGGTAAAAGTGTTTGTTACTTCACCGAATAAAAACAACGCGTGAAACAGGCTTAGCTGCGCGTTACTCAAAGAGCGCATGAAGTGAGCTGACGCGCCGAGGGATCCAAAAACTTTTCGCGGTCTGTCCCAGTCTCTCTTACCCGTGACGCCACAACCGATGATGATGATGGCTAGAGAAGCGCCCCCTGAAGTCGGCCATCTTGAAAAAGCTTAACATTTGATCAATAGATGGCGACACCGATTCGCGTGGCACAGAGCCGTTTATACTGAGAGAGTTTGGCAGCAGCGTAGTCTGACAACCGGGAGATGACTACTTCCGTCCGCCGTTTTGGGGCTCTGACTCATAGGAACTCTATGCGATTTCTCAGAGATAAAGAAGGCAAAGAAGCAACGTTACTAAACCACTCAGTTGGGAAACTGCCATAGAGACCGCTCTGAAAAAGTGGCACCGACCCGTCCTCCAGAACCGAGCTAATGGCAATCACAACGCCGCCACTTCTCCCGCAGCGGCCACTCGAGGAACTGCACGTGACTTCTATTTTGGCTTTATTCGGCCATTTAGGCGCCGAAACAGATACGGTGGAAGAGGTTACAGGGGCGCCACCCCTGTCTCCTCAGCGGACGAGCCGCAAATTATTACCGACGCTAAGATGCACCTAGGTCGGGACGCGCTACCTGAAATCACTGCTGAGGCATGGTTGTATAAGGTGTATTCACTGGCGGCCATATCCGTGTGCGCTAATGCTGAGCACGTGCTGATGGCTAGCTTCCACAGTTATTTTGCAACGTGCACCCTGCACCATCAAGATTGCCGGTCTTGACAGCCTATCAATGTGAGCTCGTTCTGAGCGTGCGCTCTAAACAGTGACCTCAAATATGTCGGCCAGTGAATACCCCCTATAAAAACAATATTAATTGTGGCGCAAAACCTTGCAAACTAAAGATTTTAGAAAACATCACGCGCCCTCAATTTGTACTAAACTCCAATAAAAGTTACTACAAAAAGAGTTTTTTCCCGTTGGTTTTTACGCAAAAACATGCGTCTGAAAGTTCAAAGTGACCACAGTAAAGACAAATGATAAAAGATGGCGCTGTTGTCGTATTTAGCTCGGTCTCGGCGGACGCCAGCGGCCCGTGTTTCAACGGTGAGTTTCCCAACTGAGGGTTCTAGTAACGTCGCAAAGAAGTAACGTCATTTTGTGTTATCGCGAAATCCGTTTGTTCTAGCGGGAAACAAGCTCCGCCCAATGGCCAAACTCTCTCAGTATAAACGGCTCTGGTGTGGCAAAAAAACTGGTATGACTCGTGGCACCGATGTTCCGGCTATAAGTCGGTTACAAGTTAAGAAGGTAGGCGAAGCTCCTCCCACAAGCATGGTGCGCCGGTTTCAAATCCCTCCGCAATCGAAAGAAGAGTTCACTGGAAACGCTCCTTGTTCCGCTTCAATGGATAGATAATGGCCACAGAGTGGTGCCAACTTGTCCCCGACCCCCACTTTTTAAGAAAGCAACCTTTGTATTCATCCGAGAAGGAACCGAGCCCCTGAAAGCAGCCTCTGAATCAATCGGAGGGGGAAGCTAATCCCCGAAAGTCGTCTTTGTTTCCATCCGAGGGGGAAGACTCTAATCTCCCTCTCGTGGCTTGCACAATGCTAAGTCAAAGTCGAGAGATAAAGCAAATATGTACAGAAAGGCAAGACCCTCCTCGCGCGTTGGCCACGACGTCACGGAAACGATGGGACGCTATTGGATGCGGAGGTGGCGGAGGGATATATGATTCCCTTTGAGGGGCATTTGCCGCTACCTTCTTGACCTGTAACCTACTATAGTCCCTGTGCACGTTGGAGCATCGTATACTGGCGTGCGGTCGTGTATCACTACTGCGTGATGCACGTTAAAGAGCTAGGCTAGGCTAGCGGTTGTATTGCGCTGGCTAAATTTCTCATCTACAGTTGGGCGACTCGTCGCGTGTTGAGGCAGACCAAGTTCTAGGCTGTATAAACATACACACAACTTTTTTTGTCACGTTGCGCGTTTATTGCATGCTTTCGCCCGCGTCACGCGGTGCCAGCGCTGCCCAGTTTGCTCAGCTGCTAAGCAAAACAAGCTAGCCCAGCGAGCTCATCTATCGGAGGATACCAGGCTGGGTGGCTTTTATTATCTGATATGGGCTTCTGATCCGCGGTGCAATAATTTCGACATGCTTTTGTGCAAGACATCACGAAGAGAGAAAAAATCTTGCGGCTTAACCCGTTAATTATTTGTGAATAAAAAAAGTAAAAATGTTGCTCGGCATAAACTTTGTGGGAACCATCACAGAGAATTGTAAATGTCTTTCATTTTTTGCTTTCTATGCAATGGCAGTCCCCAAACAAATTCGAGAAATATGAGCACCAGTCATCCCTCAACTCGGAGCCAGAACAAGCGGCCATGGTGGCCTGGTGCCTATCCTATTCCGCCAATGTTATTCATACCCACGCGCTGGGGTCGGCAAAGTAGAAAAAGCGTGCTGAGCTCCAGGCATTGTTAGAGTTCGGCTATTCCTATTACCACAGTGGTTGGACACAGCCACAACCCGAGTGTCCGCCGAGACGTCGATCGTCATAGGTGCCGACAACAAAGGAACTCAAGGGCCCCCCCCCCCCCCTCCGGAAATTTCCCGGGGTGGTCGTTTGGGAGGTATGTTGGACCACCACCCCCCCCCTCCCGGGGTGGTCGCCGTGCGCGAGGAGTGTTTCCTTTTGTTTATATACGGAGGCGGCTGCCACTCGGCGGATCCTCCGTGGCCGATCGGGTTTCGAGCGAGGGGTTCGCTGTGGCGCCGCGAAGACGGCGACCACGCGTGTCGTGCGTATTGTGACTTCACTGCACAACAGCGCAGTAAAGTCACAATACGCACGACACGCGTGGTACCGTATTGTGACTTCACTGCACAACACACACGTGTCGCTGGACATCTCGACACATGCCTTCGGGCCCCTAGCGCATAGAGTTTGGGCATAGAGTTCAAGACACCGCATGTACCTTGAAATGCGTTGTTATGGAATAAGTAGTAAAACAAAGCATGTGGCACGTCTCGAATTATCAGTAGTGCGTGCGAGTTGTGCGGTGAAGGCACGAATCCCGGACAAAAGCTCACCGGACAAAAGCTCTCCCATTTTTTTACAGACCCGGACAAAAGCTCACCTATTTTTTTACAGACCCGGACAAAAGCTCACCAGAAGAAAATTTCATGTTGGTCTTAACACGAGTGCGGACCACCTAGGTGCATGCGCGCGACACTAAAATGTAAGGATACATTAAAACTGACAGGCACATGGTTTGTTGATTAGAGTAGAAACAAGTTTAGTTATCGATTGGTTAGAAGTGAATGCAGTCCCCTACTAGCTCCAGCAGTCTTGGTATTTCTTGATGTACCTGGAACCCCTCGCAAATATTTTTTTCAGACGATTGTGCAGGTGCAGAGTGGTTTTTCGCGCTCGCTTCACTGGGGTTCACCTCTCCGGGCTTGTGTCAATGCCGTGGCAACGAGCGCCTGATTTTTCTGTAGGCATTCAATCAACCTCCAGACGCTTGGTGGGCGTGGCCAACAAGCTTCTGGAACACGGCAATCCGTTCTTCGCGGGTGTTGATCGTCCGGTCTTTATCTTGAAGAGTGGCGTCGTTCATATTTCACCACTCCGGGGGAAACTCCGGTCGTCGTCGGCGCACAGTCAGGCAATGGGAAGAATTCGCTCTCGGTGCCGCCGCAGAAGGAGCAGAGGCATAACGGAAGGGGCCGTTGACATACGTGCAATCAAAGTAGTCCAGCAGGTCGCCGATGTCACCGGTAGACTTTTTCCTGATGTAGGTTAGTCCTTGGGGCACAAGCTGTGGTGGAGGGAACGCCAGCCTATCCAAAATCCCGCACAGCTTTCTAAATTAGTTATGTCTCGTACTTGTCCAAAAGGCCCAACTTTCTTTCCTTAGAAATATTTTTAAAAAGTCGCAACTCAATGGTTTGTATATTACAGTTTTGCTTCAGTTTCCCTTTCACATCACACTGAGATAATCATTTATTTCAAATACATTTACGACGTACAATGACGGAAACAATTTAATTTTCTTGGCCATTCACTTCAAATATTACCCTGAACCCCAAGAAAACCCATGCATTAGTAATGAAGAGACATTGTGCCTAACCTTTAAAAGCGCGTCTAGCCTGACATAATCGCAATGAAAAAGCGCGGTTACCGAAGGGTGACTTAGCTTCTTTGGTCCCAAATTGTTGCTCCTCTGCCTGTTATGGCTTATCTGTCGACACCTTTGCATGGGATGGGGTACCAATTCTCCTAAAAATGGTGAAATGTCCACCGCGTCCGCACTTTATCCAGGCCGGTGTTTCGCCCGGGTAGCAAAAAAAAAAAAAAATAGGTAAGCTTTTGTCTGGGTGCGTGAAACAACGGGTGAGCTTTCGTCCGGTGAACTTTCGTCCGGTGAGCTTCTGTCCGGTGAGCTTTTCTCCGGTTACCGAAGGCACATTACAGTACCAGGAAAACAAATTGCGCCATTGCTCAACTCATTTTGTTTCTCTCGCTTAAAACGAAATTTGAATTGATAAATTTGCTTAGTAAGTACAAGGTAAGAAGTTTAAGTACCTAGTGAGAATGAGTTGTCCCTCATATTTTTATTAGAGTGACTCTGATGCCTAATTTGAGTCTGAAGCTCCAGACTGAAGTCCGTTTTAGGCAACTTTGATATTCATTCTGACAAACTTGTTTGCTTTATTGGTCTCAACTAATTTTAAGCGTGAAATATAGCAACCTACCAGCCCAGATAGGTGTTTAAAATATCTTCAAACTCAACATTTTTTTTTAATGCGCAACATGTTTAGTTTTGTGGTTTACTCCAGCAAAACTAACATAAAAAACTCTTGTATAATATGAACTCTGGTATCATACAAAAGAACAGCCCCAGCTATAGTATTTAAAAGTAATTTAACTATCTCCCATTTGGATCACTTAGATTTTGGAGAAATTTTGAAATTATACTTAACTCGGCTTAACTGCAAAAATTTCAGAGTGCTCACGTGATCAAACACTTTTTATTATATTTTTCTAAAATATTTTGGCTGAAGTTTATTTAAAACTTAGCAAACAACTACAACTATTTTTCTTTAAAAAAAATCGGCGCACACAATTACAATTATTTTTCTTTCAAAAAACAAAAATCGGCGATGGTCGGCATTATTGTCTGGGACGTTTGGCATGGAAAGACCTTGTTCTGATCCAGAACAGATGGACAGCCGAGAATGGGCTGGATCTTTCCAGAAGAACATTGATTGATAAAACAAAGACCCGGGCCGCGTAAGATTGAAACCCCGTTCCTTTACGTGTCAGCCGCGTCAGTTGCCAACTTCGCCACGCTCGCGGCAGTATACGCATATCTCGGAATGGAATCTTTCCAGTGCCTCTTCGACTAGGTCCCAATCTTTCGCGCCATTTTGTAATAGAAAGGCAACAAGCCCTAACGACGTAAAGAGAAAAGGTTGTCATTCCTCTCGAGACGTATATAAGGAAATATCGTCCGACCAATAAAGAGCAAGAACGGCACGCGACGAAAACAACAAACCCAAAGGGGACAGCGGTCGCCGATGGAAACTTAACTCCTGACCTTGACGACGATTAGTGGCGAACATGAGACCCAACTGACGCGCTACAGCCCCCCCCCCCTTCCCCCTCCCCTCTGCAGCAGAAGACGCCAGGCAAAACAAAAAGCCACAAGACTCTCTCGCTAAAGTGTCTGCGCGCCGACGAGCGTATGGTTATTTTGTCTGGGGTACACTCGCTATAAAAAGAGCGACACGCAGACCCCAGTCGAATCAAGCGACTGCAGCTTTGGAGGGAACAATGGCCGCCGCCGTTTGGGTCATTGCATCGCTCGTGCATTGCATCGTCGTGTCCGCCGAGGTGAGGCCGGACGTGTCTTCTGTCCGCTGGAACAGGGCGACGCACAGCCGCTCGCTGCTCCAGGATGCACTGCAGAGGGATCCGGCGCCCTTCGTGGAAGCGGACGTGGTCTTGGTGGACGGCTCGGCCGTGCTCCCGCGTCCCGTCAACGAAAACTGGACCGTGAGCCTGAGCGAGCTCCTGTACAGGGTGAGCGCGACGCCCATGAACGTCACGCTCAAGCTGAACCTGAAGAGCACCGAGGTCCTGGAGGTGGCCAAGAGGAACCTCCTCGAAGCACAACTGCAGGTTTGTGCCTTCCTTTCGTTATGTTAATGGGGAAAAAAGAGGTTGCAGTAAAGAGTGACATTAATGACGTCACATATGCATGGCTTTCATTCACGTCACATCATTTTTTGTGGTCGCAAACAAATGGCCTCCAAATTAATGAAACAAAAACGAAAGCAATTTTATTCAAATCGTTCGATAAACACGTGAATATAAATGAAACTCTCCATTTTCAATCCATATCGATTGAATTAGTGAAAAAACATAAAACATTAGGAATTATATTTTCAGAAAACTTGCCAATGCGATAAACACATAAACCAAGTCGTCAATAAATTATGCAGAATTGTTGGTGTACTTGCACGTTGTAGAGCCATTCTTCCCGAAAAAAATATAAAACTACAAATCTGTCATGCGTTATTTAAAATTCCAAATAGCTTATTATCATCTCGTTTGGGGAAGGACCGCAGGGACAAATCTTTATAAAATATTATTACCACAAAAAAGAAAAGTTTTGCGCTTTGTTGGAAACGTTCATTTCTTTTCCCACATAGCTCTATTTTCACGATACAAAATTATATATATACATCGATTTTATTAGTACCTTTTGACTCGGTCATTTCGTTTTGCTTCCCCTGAACGTAATATTTCCCCAAAACAAACATCAGGAAGGGTCAAGAACATGCCTGACATCAGCATCCGCTACTCCGAGGAGTGAAAAGTGTTTCCGTTTCGTACGAACTACAGTTACCAGTCTTTAAAACATAATCTACCCTCATTGCTCAACAAATATCATGCAGCCCTTACGAAAATGGCATATCTGGACTTATATAAAAATATATAGATATGGTTATATAAAAAATTGGGCATATCTAACAGGCCATATAAAGCATATCAGTTTATATAAGGCATATCTGGCGAGATATGCCCAATTTTTATATATCCATATCTGGGTCTGCCAGATAGGGGTATATCTGCCTCCCATATAAAGCCAGATATGTCCCAATCAGATAAGGCAACCTTTATATATATTGTTGTTTTCTACAAATATCTACCAAAAGTGACTTCTCATCTGTATAAGAAAAATACGAATTGTATATTGAGCATGTACCAACTTTTATTAATTTTTACATGAGCTGCGCTTTACGCCACTCCTGATTTCGCTCAACTTAATTCCCAGGGAAAGCAGGATTATCGACATTCGCGTCATGAATGTCGATGAAATGTTAATGTCGACGAAACGTGTGTCGATGAAACGTGTATCCACGAGAAGGTGGCCGTGGAACGTGTTATCACGAAACGCAGGGAGAATTAAAAAATCAGTATTCTACCTGCAGTTGTGACATGATTTCAGACGGCCAATGGCGGGATGACTGCTGGTAGAATTTCGGAGAAATTATTCTCCCGGCTGCCAGGAGATAGACACGGCCTAATTCTAGAGGTAATCTGGAAGAGTACCTGTAGGAAAACGATCAATTGTCGCGAAGTAGGTTGCAGCGCACTTACGTTGACGATACCGGACTTGAAAGGTGTAATCCGAGATATATGTTGACACGGGCACGACAACCACTCAAACACAGAAACGAGAAGGAAGGTGTCCGTGAAGATTCAACACGATGTAGCACAAGCTGTCATTTGTAGAACCGAACACTAAACGCATCACAAAAAATTCTTGGGCTTCTTTGAAGAAATCGCTTGTTGCCGATATACGGGTAGGACTTTTCGAATTTACTGCAGAAGCAGAATCCGCAGCAGCCACGCAGGGCGCAACACACGCCAAACTAGGTCCGGCAGCAGGCATTCCGAGATTGCCAACGGCTAATGCGTCATCCGTCACACCACGCGACCACGCTTCTGCCATTTCCCGCGCACAGAGAGCGGAGTCAAGCGATAAAAAGTCTACGGCTGATTGGTTCGGCAAGTGCGCACGTTCTACCACGCTTTCAGCTTAGGGAGAGAGAAAGGAGAGAAGGAAAGGCCAAAACGGGAGTGCACACACAAAAGGCTTATCTTCTGGGGCATCCCAACCAGGACCTGGTCCTGATCCCAACAATGACCACAACGAGAGGATTTGTCACTTGTACCCAAGGTTGATAGTGCAGTGAATGCTATGTGTGGCCTTGGGCTTGAGGCAGGTGCCGTGTTCTGCCTTATCACCAGCTTCTAGACTGTAGGCACGTGACCCTAACCGGAGACACGATTGGCCTAAAACACGCATAGCGTCTACCCTGCTGTCAATACCGAGTGAACAGGACAGCTCTATGAAGTCCAGCTTTTGAACTTCCAAAGAAGCTGTCCAGCCCAAAAGTGACCCAAAACGATGCAAGTTTGAAGATACTATGTTTTACGCCGTATAACCCACATTATAATTTTAAATGAAAAACTAAGCGCGACTATTTTTTGCGCACGATGTCTACAAATAAATATAATAAATAAATATATATATATATATATATATTTACCAATAAATTTAAAATTATGTGTACACTGTTAGGTTCGCGTTTTTAAACTTCAAATTTTTTTACGAAAGAGTTACACATAAAAGACACCACGGACAGCACATCTTCCGACTTTCAACACACGATGAATCGCCGACGCTCGCAAACGGAAGGTTGCGATGCTGCGCGAACGGTTTTTGAAAGATGCTGCGTAGGGTACTCCAGGCGCAACGGCTTCGCAGCCGTTCGAAGGGAAAAGGATTCGCGACGACGAAGTAGCGTCTTGCATCTTCAGTAAGCTAACGGTTCGTGTTTCCCCGCTAAATTTAGCGGGGAAACATGAACAAAATTAGTTTCACTGCTAGATTTAGCGGGAAAATTGACGTCACGTGACATAAGCACCAATTCAATTTCCCGCTAAATTTAGCGGGGCGGTTACACCGATGCCGACGGCGACGCCGACACCGCTTAACGCGGAAACGGGCGCCTAAGAGCTGCGATCTAAAATCCATTATTTGATTAACTCGCTTTCCGATCTTATGCACTTCGTCATATTGTCACACGTCAAACATACAACCAAATTTCATTTGTCTTTCAATCTTCAAAATGCGCAATTGATTAATTGGTCCAAATATCTGGAATAACTTCACTTTAAGGATGTTAACAATAGTTAACCAATTACATGAGACTCATGCAATATAGATAATCAACTAGTGTCTTCGCGAGTACATATAACTTTTTGCTTGCACGACCGAAACGGGCCCTAATATCATTATCAGGGGATATATTTTTACCCATATATGTCGTGAACGGGCTATATATGGCAGTATTTGAACTTTTATACAGCGATATATGGCCGTATTTGCACGCGTATATGGCGATATATGGCCGTATTTACGCACTTATACGGCACTTCATATGGCAGTATTTGCTCACTTGTATGGTGATATGTGGCCGTATCTGCTCCCATATATGGCGGTATATGGCCATATCTGACTCCTTATATTATCATATATGGCCATATATAAAATATATCAGGGCCATATATGACATTTTCGTACGGGAGATGAGGTGGACATTTATAAAATAAACCCTAAATAATTGTACTTACTTTTTGCATAGAACTTTTATGTAAACCTGTGACACCTACCTGTTTTATATATGTATTTTACTTGTTGCCTGTTGCTATAATCTCTGCAGTTATTTTTGTATCCCCGTAGCTGTCTGCCAAAGTGCACGGGGCCCGGACCTGCGTCAAGCCAATATGCGTTGACTTTTTGTCAGTGGCTCCGGCGTCTGTAACCTGCAGATGCAAAGTAAAAAATATATATATATATATATATATATATATATATATATATATATATGTACATACATATTATTATTATCACCAGCCATTGTGACGGGAAACAAATTCGTACCACCGAATTTGTTTCTCACAGCAACAGCAAGTAAGAATGACCCAGAATAACCGCCAGCACGGTTCGATTATGCCACGTGCAAGCCATGTAGATCACTGAAACTGCGCGAGACCTTTTGTGCGAATATTTTTAATGCGATAGCGTTAAGCCGGAATCGCACTCTTAAGGGCCGCCCACACCTTTAGCGAGAAAAACGCGCGTGGCACGCCGATCGCGGCGAATGTCACGTGACAGCAGAGGAGGCCTCGCGCACTCTTGAAGCATTCGAGCGAACGCATGATTTCACGCGCTCAACCGATTTTGCGGAACGCGTTTTCAACGCGATCGGCGCGCCGCGCGCGTTTTCTCGCTAGCGTGGGCGGCCTCTTTATACATGAAGAAGATACAAAAGAAATCGGACACGTTTTCTTAGGCTCCCGAAATTAGGCCTAGCACCTAACACACCCCGTCTCGAAAGTCTGGGGGCCGGTTGTCAAAAGACAATGATGCCGGCAAGTTCGACCCCAGCGAAACCTTTGCTAGTCATGACACCGGTCATCGAGCTGCCCACTGTATTCCATTTCGGTGAGCAAGCCACTTCTTCACCAGAGAGCTCAGCACCGACTGTTGAGCAGGCTCTACGAACTTTACTTTCGAGCACTTCGAATAAGAGCTCTCGTAGACATTTTTAAAAGCATTTTAGGAGAGACGCACAACATCGTTCCTGCTGCCGGAAAGCAGCCGAAGAATCGAATAGCTAAAAGACTCAACGAGGCTGTGTCGACCGCCCTCCACAAACGCCTGCAGGCGCTACGTCAGATGTTCCTCCGCCAAGTCAGCCCCACGACATGACGGGGGAAAGGAGTTGCAGCTACGGGAGCGGAAGTGCCCATGCTGGAAGACAACGGAGCCCCTTTGGGTCCCCCTAACATACACACAAAAAAGGCAAACGGGCACGGGGGAACCCGAATGCACAAGCAATAACGGGGGTGTCGCCAAGGAGGAGGACCAAGCAAAATGGAAGATTACGGAATTGCCCGGGCCCCATGCACCCCCCCCGAAATAGAGATAATATAACTCTACCAAAAGGATGGCCGACCGTGGCCGCATTCCCGTCTATAGACGGAGCTGGTCAAAGGCCATTTAGCAAATAGACATAGAGATCAGTGTTTCATCATAACTACTTTGCTGGTGTCAAAGGTTTCCAGCGAAAGAAAGCTTTTATATTCGCCTTTATAGTTCCTCCCAAGCCTGAGATATTTTTTGTTACATCGAATGTTGACACAATGTGTACTAAGTTCCGTACCGGCCAATGTGTAAATACTGTTTGGTCAGTACAGAAAAACAACGAATACCTGGTCGAATCTCTAACCTCACGCCAAAAGAAACCACGCAGAACGCGTGCAATTTGCACGCAAATTAAACACGATATGAGGGGAACATGACCGAAATATGTCATCACTCTACACAACCACGTGTGTATATATGCAGCCTGCAGGCATTCTACCCACCCCGTCGAGGAAGCCTACCCTCTGAAAGAATATATTTATAGAAATTCTAGAGAGTGGCGGACACAAATGACAGCACCATATGCACCATTCTCCAAACTGTCGCGCATGGACAGGTTTCCTTGGAGCACGTGTACATACATTCATTATGCAAGCGCTTTTTAATGGGGACATTTCTCAAGTAGAGCCCTCGCGCTCCCTCATGTACGATGTAGAATGTACAGGGAGTATTCACTGGACGCCATATTTGAGGGCGTTGTTTAGAGCGCATGCACAAAACGAGCTCATATTAATAGGCTGCTAAAACTGGCATATTGATAATGTAAAATACACGTTGCAGCAACAACAAAAAAAAACTGGGAAAGCTTGTTATTATTACTCGTTCAGCAGTCGCGCACACAGCTATAGCCGGTGAATACTCCCAACAGCCATGTGGTATAAATCCCCCTCCCCTTCTTTCCGGCAATGTCCCACGGGCCGATAGTATCACAAATAAATAAATGAACAAACGTCGTGTGCTTGTAGCTCGTTCTCAAGACGGTAATTTGAAGAATGGTGGATGTTAATGTTATCATTATCATGATGTATAGTTTTAAACAATTATTTCACAAAGTCTCGGGGTCACTCCTAAGGTTATGAGTCATTCCATTCATCATGTTAGGAGTAGACGAATACCTCGCATATACCGTTTTTCCATCTGTTACATTGCATTGTCACATCGTGCCGCACTCTGCAAGCTCGGCTAAATTGCTTTAGAAATGTAATTTAATTACATCTGCAGCTTTTGTTCTCGAGGTAGCATATTAAATAAAAGTTTACTACTTCATACAACGTTTTTCATTGCTACTCATTGCACATCGTTTTGCGTTCGTCGCATAATGGGCCTTAGTTTCGCAAAACGAAAAACAAAAACAAAAAAAAACACTAAATTATTTATAAAGTAAATACCGTGAAATACCGCGGAAGCCACTTCGTTCAGGCGCCAACCATTAACATTTCCCAAGCCCATGTCTAGATTAATCCAGTTTTCAGTGAAAGCGGGGTGGGCCCTCCTCTGTATTTTACGTGCACGTAGTACGTGGTTTCGATACTTCGCTACGCAGTTCAGACCTTGTGCTGTTTTTATCCCGCCAATGTAAAGTAGCACCGACGTACTATGTGTACGCAGACACCGAAAGGATCGAATGTTCACTAAAACTCCAAATTCCAGGATTATAATCTTATGCCCATTGGCGAACCTAAATTGTAGCAAAATAATGAACGCACACGTCACAGCCTGAACAATCTCGATGTTTTCTCTCCACCCCAATAAAAGCGAGAGGACGGCGCGCTCGTGCTTTAGGTGGCGCATTTTCAATTAATGATGTTGATCATTGAAGATCATCATGTTGATCCCAAAATTACAGATCATGTTCATGACCATGATTATGATAATCACAGATGATCGTGTTAATCATCTGTGTGTTCGACGCTCAGGTGTGATCTTCGCACTGCCCATGCCAGGTATTAACCTCTTACGCTGACAGTGCTATAGTAGCTACGCTCTCGCGAAACCAATGAATCGCCTCCCTTTCATCAGCTGACTCCACTCTCTGCGCCTTGGTATGGGCGGGAGCGCGATATCGTGGCGAAAGATAAGACGCATATGACCTGGCCCAACGAGCACGTAGCTTCTATCGCACTCTCAGCTTGGAGGTGAACAAACTATGATATTTTCCTCGCCTCTACTTGCAGAGAGGCGAAAGAGGCGGATGCCCATAGTCTCCCTTTTCTCAGTGACCCCAGAGGAGTGAGCTCCACACGTTACGAATGTGTTGCAAAAATAATTTTGCGGTTCTTAATGCCAAATTTATTCAGTTTTAATTTCACTAACGTTTGCGCAAAAGTACGGAATTAGATTTTTCGTAACACTCGATACGGCTAAATTATATTAAATTGCTATAACTGAATTACCCCACACGTATTCTAAGATGATATGACAATTTCAAGCTGCATAATTGGAGTATCCTCGACGCGGGCAAGAGACCATCTCAAGACAAGCTTGCGTATTTTAATCCAATTTCGCAACCCTATGAAAGGTTGCGACCCAAAAGAGGAACCAAAACCTGTTGATTTTCTTTTGTACGAAGTGCGATGTGCTGTTTTCTGACGACTTGCTTTATGTCTGTAAAAAGGCTCAAAACTCAATTTCTTTTATTGACAGAAACGTTCGCGTGCAGTTTTACTAATGTATTGTCCAGAAATGCCATTAAAGCTTCTAAGCTAAACCAAGCGTCGACTGCAATGGGTCGGACGAGCACTAGAACCGCTAAAAAAGTTAGGCTTAGAGTATCGGCACCGCACTCCGCGGTTTTCTTGTGGACGCCGCTTTAGGTACTCATTCTTTTTGCAGACAGCGAGGGATTGGAACCAATTACCAGGAAATGTTGTAAGTGCACGTAGCGGGGAGGAATTCGCATCTCTTATTTCTAACGTTTGATAGCGGCAAGAGCTCTGTTCGTTGTGTTAATATTCTGGGCATTTCACCTGTTTGATTTATGTATTGTGCAACTGTTTGTTGTACTAATATTGTGGGCATTGCACCTGTTTCATTTACGTAGTGTGCATGTTTCGGTGCAGGGCAGCGCGGACTGAGATTTTCGGGCAGGTGTACACATACCGGTTAACCTTGATAATGAATCCTACTCCTATCTTGGCCTCGCAAGGGATCGATAGTATATCCAAATAAATAAATAAAAAAGGAACGCTTTACAGCTCTAGGTTACTTCAAAATAAAGCGCGTTACCGTTAAACGATCGTTACTTTTGCGGTACTTTTAATGTATGAATTAAAACGTTTTACTGCTTTTGACGTTACAGGTATGCATAAGTGCCATATTTTAAGAAACATTATGTCCATACAAAACTTAACATAATTACCTTATGTTTTTACGGTTCCAGCAACTTACTCGCGAGGAAAAACGCAAAAAATGAAGAATTCTTTATATTTGGCACCTAGAAACACGAAGAACATTGAAGTGTCATTTTGTTTAAGTGTTGGGACGATAGTGTAACGAGTAACGTAACTACGTTACCCGTTACTCGAAATTAGTAACGTGAGTACATTACCCGTTACTGTTTTGAAAAAATTGCGGTGGCTTACCTGGGCTATGCCAGGATATACGTAGCGTGAGCTTATGCGCACAAAATGAGAGGCGCTATCAAGCGGCTCCGGTGCAGCGTCAGACTTGGCTACTGCGCAACGGAGGCGCACAGCTGGGCACGCGGCGGCGCCAGTGCGTCTGCCGCGGCTATGACGTCACTCCTCTGGAATGCGCAGACCGGCGAGGCGCGCGCGGTGGCGGTGGAGCGCGCAGCGGCGGCGGATCCGGCGCGCCAGCTGTGTGCCGTGCGACGTCACTGCTCTTCGCGCTTGCGCAGCACGGCTCTCTGACAGCCACGCGAAACTGCTCAACCTCGACCAGTGTAGCTCACGCTACAAAATCTAACGAGTATGTTACTAGGTTACGGAAAAACGTGACCCGTTACCGGCAACGCCGTTACTGGTAACGCGTTACCTGCAACACTCGAATCGCTGTCAGATAGCTCAGGCGACGTCGTTTTCCTATGCCGCGGAATTTTTTTTATATTTCTGGAAGACAATTATATTTTCTCTGCGATTACAAATAAAGGTTAAGATCACTGGCAACCATGATTTTAAGTGCCCACACTGCCTGGTGACAGCTAGAAAAATGCAAAGGGGGAGAAATTTGGCTTAGAGGGGCGGGAGGATGAATCATACTTTTGGTTTCTACGTTAGGTGGCGCAGGCTGCCACCCACTATAAAGGGCACAGCCATTAGCATCCATCCATCCATACAATGGCTTTCGTGCGTTGGTGCCGTTACAAAGCGTATAGTTTATCTAGTGCCCCTAGGTCGGACACAACACGTTGATCGGACAAGTAGGGATCTCGGCGGTCTTGATTGGGAAGACCGTGGGCGTCGACATCCGAGAACCGTCGCCCCTCCGTCCTTGTCGCTTACGAACATCCTGCGTGTAGCATATTGATCTGAATCACGCGAAGAAGAGCTTTACGTGCCATTTCCTGCTCAGCCCAGCGAGCCGTGTGGATTGTTCGAATCGTCGAATCACAAAACGCAAATACCAGGCGCCGTCTCTTTCGTTCGACTTGCAACGACACAACGCAGGCGCAAACAAAAAGTATTGGTTTTGTGTATTAATTACCGCTTCCATTATCGCGACTTTCAGTTTTTGCTCAAGACTATCTGCTCAATAACGGTGCAAATCATTTTGCCGGAGACATCGACACTCCCCCAAGATGGCACTGGACAACAATGCATGTCCTGTCTGCACAAAAAAAAAAAGACTATTCGGTAAGGAGCAACTTTTTGAACGTTGCGGTGACTGTGCCATACGATTTTATAGCCGCTGCATTAATACAACCGTCGAAGAGCGCGACAAGCTTATGGCAAGCAGAAAAATCTAATATAAATCCAAAACCTGCACTTAGGGCGAAAATTGATAACCGACATGCTTCCCCCCCCCGCCCCCTTTTCCCCCTCTTTGCTAGATGTCGGCGCCAAAGAACCGGCGCAGGTATTCAACGCTGATAACGAAAGCGATCTACTAAGGCTTGTCTAATCACAGCCCACAAAAGTGAGCAAGCTAACAACGATGGTGGCGTCTCAAGAGCAAGTAATTGCTGCGCAATATATATAAGATCAAAATGACGACTTACGAGCCGATGCGAGCAAGACGTCGTGAATCAACTCCGTGGAGCGCTCGAGAAATCCGCATGCATGCCCCCAGAAAAACAGCAAGTTACGTTCTTGGGCGCCCTGCAAAAATCTTCAGGAAAGGGCAAGTCAATCAGCACTAACCACGTGTCATGATGACAGTAAATATACTGGGTGTTTCAAGGAACGGCCAGGCTCTTTAAATCGACCGCAAAATTCGGTTTCTTAACCTATCGCGCTACGACTTTGTGCAGCGTTGCCCACAAATACTTGGGGGTGGGGTGCTCATAGCGATCGGAAGCGATTGGGAATAATTTTGCAGGCCTGACATGAAAACGTACAAAGAATCTGTAAGGGTCGGAATCAATGTGCACGGACAACGTAGCATTCGTCTGATCACAATTTCCTTCCGCGATGTGACTATATTATTTTCAGTTCTTGTATTCACCAACTGTTTAACATGATAGACTTCTCAAAGTACTGAGTTTAGATTACGGATGATTTTGATCTGCCTGATGAGATTCGGAACACTATTATCATACACTCTTGCAATTCGAAAGTGCGCAGGAAAGCGAATGATTTATCTAAACTCTTAAACTACTTGGAATTAAAAAATAACAAAAAACTTCCTTGTCAATTGGAAAGGCTACTGTTAGATCTGTTCCTTACAAGTGATAGCGAGTGTAGACTTTAAGAAGCTCGCGCTCCTCTTGTTCCTGTGAACACTTGGCATGTTCCATTCGAAGTAGATTTGAATATAGTCGATAAGCATAGTACCGCGTGTTCACGAGCGACTGCTTTTGCTTAATCAAAAGGGAGTTACAAGGGCCTTTTCAAATTTCTTGCAAATGCAGACTGGTCAGCCATTGAATCATGCGAAGAGGACGTAGACCAACTAGTACAAGTAGTTACAGATGCTGTGATACTATGACGATGTTTTTTGCGGTTTACAAGAGTGGTGTGTCTGATCACTGTTCGCCCTGATTTTCGCATGAATTGGGACATACCATGTGGGGAAAGTTACGTTATCGCAGACGTTACAACAGACTAATAGTCCGTTCTGGAACGAAAAGTTTAAATCCTAGCGAACTTTGACAAAACGCCTATATCGCTGCAATCACGAAAACCACACTCAAAATATGAAATTAGGCCTGAAAAATAGAGTCCCAAAAGTATTTCTGGAAAAACTCACAACAAATTTAGGAAAAAAAATTAAAACGACGCAAAGAATAACATTATCCAGTGGTTCTGACAAATCAACAATTCGAGAGACATCTGTCAAGCGTTTGCAGATTTATTTTTCTCTTTTGTGCTTGATTTTGCAGCAAATATGCCTCCAAGCTACATGCTGCAGGACCGAAAAACGAATGCTTTTCAATTCCTGAGCTTAGTAATGACAATGTTTAGGCGGTGATTCGGGCGTTACCAACAAAAGGTCGGCTGGAGTTGACGGTATTCCTTTATTTTTAAGGGGTACGGCGATCTTGGCCTTGACTTTCAATCGGTCCCTGAAAGCCAGATTGTTTCCGATGGACGTTTTCACTCGTTGTTCCCGTCTTCAAAGCTGGTTTACCAAAATCTGTCAGTAATTATCGTCCAATTTCACCCATTTGTTCATCCGCTAAGGTATTCGAAAAAAAAAGCACTGTAATCTCATAAAGCTTTTTTCTCTCGTCGAATAAGCCTGCAACAACATGGATTTATACCTAATCGTTCTGTAAAAACAAATTTAATCACGTTAACAAAATGTGTGGGTTCCAAGCTTAGGTGCAAGCAGCAGGTCAACACAATCTACAATGATTAAAAAAAAGTTTTGACTTGTCCAGTTGCTTTTTCCTGGTTAAAAAAAATTGCGGTGGCTTAGCTCGGCTATGCCAGGATATACGTAGCGTGAGCTTATGCGCACAAAATGAGAGGCGCTATCAAGCAGCTCCGGTGCAGCGTCAGACTTGGCTACTGCGCAACGAAGGCACACGGCTGGACACGCGGCGGCGCCAGTGCGTCTACCGTGACTATGACGTCACTCCTCTCGAATGCGAAGACCGGCGAGGCGCGCGCGGTGGCGGTAGAGCCCGCGGCGGCGGCGGCTCCAGCACGCCAGCTGTGCGCCGTGTGACGTCATTGCTCCTCGCGCTTGCGCAGATTGGCGAGGCGCGCGAGGTGGCAGCGGAGCCCGCGGCGTGGCGGCTCCGCCCCGCCAGCTGTGCGCCGTGTGACGTCACTGCTCTTCGCGCTTGCGCGGCACGGAGTATGGCTCATTATGAGAGCCACGCGAAACTGCTCAACCTCGGCTAGTGTAGCTAACGCTACAAAACTTGCAACCTACGGTCTGTCTTCATCGCGTTGAAACTAATTCGAAAGCCATCTGCGAATGATAAAATTCTGTTACATACGTTGGCGTGTACTCAACTGCGTAACTTTCTACATCGGGCATCCCGCACTGTGATTGCTTATCACCTTTGATTTTCAATATATTTGTGAACGATATTAGAACACATGTATTTGTCACCCAGAAATATTACAATTTTCCGATGATGTTAAACTTTTTCGGACTATTAAGGATTTATCTGCCTGCGAGAAATCTAAGCAAGATATTAAGGCGCTGGCAGAATGGTGCAATAATAACAACTTGGTTCTCAACCCGGCTGAACCCAAACAAATATATTTGTTGATGAAAAATTTCCATGTCACTTTTGAGTACGCTCTGAACCAATGCTGGATTGGGCACGTTTCACTTGTACGAGAACTGGGCGTTTTCTTAGATAGTGAACTGAAATTTCTCGACCACGTGACATATTTGAGCACTACATGTTACCGCACATTGGGCGCGATCACCAGAATCGATCGCTCATCTTGCCTGAGTTAGATTTCTCGGGCGTGGTATAGAATTCGTTGAATAAGACAAACAAAAATGAAATTGAAAAATATCGAAAAATATATAAAATATCGTTTGTATATATGTGAAAAAATATCGTTTGTTCGACTGCTTTACGATCGTTATTTTAATAGACGGATTTATTTCAGTCATGAGCGGTTGCTGAAACTTTTAAACTCGCATTACCTCTCCGAAGTTAGTGCAGGCACGGGTTTTCTCCTTTTAGCATATATGTGTCCACGGTTTCTTTAATTGTCCATAACTAACCTCTTCTGTTTCCATGTACGTAACAGGACTCTTCGCTTTCATCGTGTATTCGGTTGCTTAGAGTCAAAAACAGTAAGGCCCTTGGAACGTATCCAGTATGCGCTATAATACGTCGGCTGTGATGAACAAGCCTGAGGTAGATATATTTTTGCGGGAATATTTTACCATTCGATTTCTGCTAAAACTTCTTGAATTTGTGTTTGTTTTTTTTTAGCCAGCACTGTGATGTAGAAAGACGATATGTGAACTTTTCATTTTTCAACTTTTATGTCTCAACAGTTTATACCAGACCGTGTGTAACTGCGAGTTCTGTTTTATCGACTACGGTGTGTGCAATTTTCTTTTACGCTGACTACATATCTTTTTCACATACTTCGCAAACGCTTTCATTAATGCTCTTATTTTTCGACCACGTTGTGTCCAATCTTTTCTTCATTTGCAATGCCTCTGTGTTGTTTCTCCAACAAACGTTCTGCGTCAATGCAATATGTATCTGACAATCGGTACACTCTCCCTATAGGCTCACGGGCTGTTTAGGAGCATAAAAAAGTCAAATAAATAAACACGTAGGGGGCTCTTTTGTGCGAAAGAAATGCTCGCAATGACTCACCACTAAACGTGAGTCCGTGAACGCGATGGATGAAATCACACATGCTCGACGAGCCCTAATAAATGAGACGCCACAAACACTTCTCCGCTAGTTATCCGACGGATTGGATGTTAACTGACGTCGAACAGCTTCTTGTTCGCGCTAGAAGAAACAAACCTCGCGTAAAAGCTGTGCTTTCGTAAGCACTGAAAGTGAAAATTTTATGACAATGTCATCTCGGAAACATCTTGCGTAAAAAAATTACCGCCATTTGACAGTCTTCGGTATAGTGATATAGAGTTATAGACCAGGGTTGGCCAAGCTGCGGCTCTTCGCGTCCTAAAGTGCGGCTCGCGCTCCCCCCCCCCCCCCCCGGGCCACCCTCCCGGTCAAACGAGCATTTCCCCAAAAAGTGAAATGAATCGCGTTTTAAATCGAAAGACAGGTAGCGGTTTGGTGGTCTTGAGCTACCGTTTGCTACGTTACGTACAGTTTGAATGCTTTTGACTCGGATAGATTGAAAGTAGTTCGAGTGTCGTTTATTGCACGCTTTAAACAAAAGTTTGCCCCCCCCCCCCCCCCCCCCCAGTGCGGCTCTTGGAAGTTTCGTGGTTTTGTTTGCGGCTCTTAGGCCGGGTCAGCCTGGCCACCCCTGTTATAGAGTATAGACTGGTAGATTTACTACTTCGATTAAAAAGTGACGTGTCAACCGTAGTTACAAATGTCACCTCGAGGCATAATATAAGCATTTTCAAAGCAAAATAGTAATTTTCAACACAATCTACCTTAAAACCTCTCGTTCCAGCCATTGGCGCAGCCAGAAAGGGGGGGGGGGGAGTTCCAACCACCTCAACGCCACGCCCCTCCCACGAAAAAAAAAAATTCCTGGCTACGCCATTGGTTTCCGCCATGCATTTTCTGAAACAAAAACAAAGCAAGAAACATTAATTGCATTAATTTGCAAAAGAAAAGCTTTAGTGCTTGAGAAGCCAAAAATCAATTTATCCCAAACCGGACTCCAGAAATGTACTCCGAAGTCAACTTCTTGGTAAGCTTCTAGTGAAAATACTGAAGCCTGCAACTTTTTATGAGGTGCGTTTCTGCCGCTATATCTTTACTCTTGCATCTCTCACGCAGAATCTCAAAGGCCTGTGGTTTCACGCTGACATACTCCCGGCCACGGGTGGCGAGGCGCCAGTGAACGCATCCGCGTACCTGCACCAGTTCGCGTCATCCTTCCCCAAGCCGTCGTCTCCGTCGGATGGACGACGTACCCGGAGACTTTCTACACGTGGGAAGTTGTCGACCGGATGACCCGACTCCTGCTCTGTGGACCTCACCTCCCAGCGAGGGTTTCCGTCGCTGCACGAGCCTCGATGCTTCCAAACTCCGTCGCTCAAGTGTCGTGGATGCTCGACGTCATCCCGCAAGCCAGCTTGTCCATCTGGGCTCAAGACAACGACCCAAGGGTCACGGACACCCTGATTCAGCTCCGCAAGGCGCTGCCCTGGTCCGTCGTCTACTACGATCTCTCCGAAGAACAAAGAGCGGAGTTTGATCGGGCCAAGGAGAACGTCGCGTACGAACCCGAACGAACGGGACACCCCGTCTGGGACCTGCCCGGAGTCGTGGCGTGTGAGCAGCGGCCTCTGGCAGGGCGCAGGTCAGTCATTCTGAAGGAGCAGGGAGGCTCCATCAGACTGCCGGCGGCCTGGAAGCACCTTCGTGCCAGGATTGACACCAGCAGGTCCAAGACCATTACCCTCCACATGGGGTCTAACAGCCTGACGCTGAACGGTGACTGCTTCTACGTCGTTGCCAGAAGCACGGCGACAGCCGTGATAGTTTCCGCCTGGCAGTGCGTTGGTTACCACACGAACCTGACGATGTTGTCCGCGAGCGAACCGTCGGCTACCCGCGAATGGCCGATCGTGCCAGGCCCGATGTCCCTCCGGTTTCAGACACCAACCGATACTGCTGTGTATTTGGTTTACGTGAATGAATGATATTGTTAAGTACATTTGGCTTCTTTTCTTCGGTTTTCGTAAGGACTTGACCACTTACCGGACACCAGGACGCTTCACTAAGTTCAAAACTGCGCTTGGTTTCAAGCATACCGACCACGAAGAAGTTTTCGAATATATAAGAAGTAAAACTACACTGCGGTGCACGTTGAGGTGCCAGCAAAGAATATGCCTCTATAAACGACACGAGACTCGCCATTCACACTAATCTTGAGGACTGTCCGCGCAAAGACGACAAACGTCGAACCCAGAAATGGCCGAAATTCAGCGTCAGGATATGGCGTTTCGGCAGTTTCCGTGACTTGCGTTTAGGTAAGGTCATCACACTCGGATGGCGCCAACTCAACAATTGGGTCCGAGCTCGACGTCGAGCGTCTTTCGACCAGTGTTGTAGGCGTTACCGAAAAAAACTAACTAAATACGTTACTCGTTACTTGCAAATAAAAGTAACGCGTTACCGACCTACGTTACCTCAAAATAAAAGGAACGCGTTACCGTTACCGTTACTGATAAAAAGTAACGCACGTTACTGTTGCGTTACTTTTTATTCACGAACTAAAACATTTGCTGTTTCGACGTTTGATATGTGCGTAAGCGCCATAGCTAAAACATGTCCATGCGGAAAACTCATCACGTGGGTCCGGAGAAACCATTCGCACGCTCGGTTGGCTGTCGGAGTGTCGGTCAATCGCTCAAGGCCTCCTCCGTTTTTCCAAGTCCCGAAAACGGGAAAGGGAATGACACGAAGGTGTCATTAGGGAGTTTTCGTAGATCGCGTTCTCCCCTCCGCTAAGCCCTCCGCAACGAAGAAGCCGCTACCGCGCCTGCGCGCCGATGGCCTTGGCTGTAGAAGCCCGGATCTCGTAGCGGGTTGCGGAGAGCGTTGCGGGACAGCAGAAACGATCTACGAAAACTCCCTATTCTCTTTTCCAGCGGGAAGCGAAACGCAGGCTTCGACGCAGGAATCTCCCAAATCCACCCGAAGCCGGACCTCTTTGGCCTTCCAGCCGAGGCGACGGCGGTAGCGAGGTCAACGAGCCGCGGGAGAAAACCAGTGGCAGGTGGCGTGTGACGTCAAATCTGAATAGCACCGACGTCAAAGAAAAGTGGAGGTCAGCAGTCATTTTTTGACTAAAGAATTTATGACTGGGCACTTAAAAAACGAGAAAAAAATTAAAATTAAATTTTTTTATGTTTTAGGAAGTAAAGTAACGTAACGTAATTTCGTTACGCGTTACTCAAAATAAGTAACTTAAGTACGTTACCCGTTACTTCTTTGGAAAAGTAACGAGTACGTTACTACGTTACCAAAAAAAGTAACGCGTTACCGGTAACGCCGTTACTTGTAACGCGTTACCGCCAACACTGCTTTCGACACACTAACTATCGACACAAGAACCAGCAGATAGCTGACGCAGCACTCGTGTCTGTGTCTGCGCTCGACCTCACTGCGGCCACGTCGGAATGCTAGGGCACGGGCTCTGATTATTCTATACAAAGCGCAAGGTCGTCTGCTTCTTTTTTTTTTTTTTTTTTTTGCAGGGGTTATGGGATGTCAGAACGCCGAGCTCTGATTTGTTCTAATTGAAGGACAGTGGATAGACCTCAAGGCAAGCTGCCTTGAAATTACCCACTATCCTTCTGTCAGAGCCGATCACAGCTCCGCGTTCTGATGTCACCACAACCTCTGCAAAGAAGCAGACGAACTTGCGCTCCGCATGGTCCTTTGCAGTGCCTATCACGCAGGCGAAAAATGCTGAGTCACTGCTCCGTGGCGTTTCATATTTCGTGAAAGAGAGGTACTGCGCACGCTCAAAACATTTTCCTCAGCCAGCAGCGCGCAGAAGGTGAATTTTGGAAAGGGCGGTGTTGACCTGCTCCGGCACCCGCCACGTACAATGTTTGCTCGAGTAATAGACGCACCGCTTATTAACTATGCAAACGGGTCGACTTTCCCGCGGTGCACAGATACAGTCAATCATCGCCTAGCGTAGTGAATGACGAGGTCGAGAAAACTATTCACCGCGATGATTGTGGTCTGCGTAGATAGCGTTCTCCCAGGTCATTTATGTTGAGCTCGTTCTGTCAATCGTGATGATGGGATATCTGTAAACGCGCAGACTTTGGTCATAAACAGTGCGTTTGTGACTCAATGTAAAACGGCCCCAGTTGACGTTTATAATTCATTCAGAAGGTCCACTTATATGGAGTAGAAAGCAACTGCGAGCCGGATTTTAAAGCCAGTATTTCTGCAAGTCCGGAAAGCTGGAACAGTTCGTGCAGCAAGTGAGGTATTGTGGACGATAGTGAGCATTGTACAATCGTAAGTACTGGTTCTTATGGCAACAAGCCTGCCTTTTTTCTTCAAAATCAAATACCTGTTAGGAGCCAGAGAGAGAGAGAGAAAAATACTGTATTTTCTTTTCTAGATTTAACAGATTTGTTTAAAAATGTGGTGAAAGCTACAGTAATGCGTACATTATATGGACCGTTTCAACTTAGTAATTTTATTGAAGCCATCCCAATTCTGAATACAAAGGGCTTTGTTTTCCAATAACCTACTTACACTGTGCTTTTGCGCTATCGATTCAACCGTTACGTTACAAGACAACCTTCGTTGTCTGAAACCGTAAATACGCAGTGAGATCACCCAGCGCCACACATGACAGTGCTCAATTTTACGTACTCTCGTCTCCTCGAAGCTTTCGCAGCCTTTATAGAAGCGTCCAGAGTCCTCTCTCTTGTCTCTTTTTCTTTGTTTAGTATTTTTAGGGGAGTATAATCTTGGACCCCACAATTGTCAGCCCAATGCTCAACCATTGAGACAACAGGGAGGCTTGTGAAACGGTACAGTTAATGCGATGACATTTTGTTCGGCAAGTGGCGTCAACGGGAAGCTTCGACTTTTGTTTCCTCTGCACGAGGGCTCATGCAGCCCAAGCTCAATAGAACGCAAGGAGTTCGCGCTCGTGTCAGCCATTGTGCGGAAATTAATACACAACTTCCAACAGAGGGCACACTTTCAAAAAAGGCCATAGTACATAATACTCATGGCAAACATCCTAAGTACATTGCAGGAACTAACTAGGACATGCGGAGAGGAACGGGACATCTTGGGCCTGAGTTCAGTAGTGACAAGTCTAGAGTTACAATGTTTAACAGCAAAAAAAAAAAAAAAAAGTGGGATTTTTGAAATTACAAGGCATTCTATTGAACTATGTAGAAAAAAAAAACATGGCAGCGATCTTTACCTTTGAAGTCCTAGAATGCATGAAAAGCATTATAGGGAACTGGTGAGGGAGTTGGTGTGCCACGTGACGTATATTTTCCCGCTAAATTTAGCGGGGAAACTGGACTGGTGTCTAGGTCACAAGACGTTAATTTTCCCGCTAAGTTTAGCAGGTAACTGAATTTGACGTTTTGGCCACAAGACGTGAATTTTCCAGCTAAATCTAGCGGGGAAACTGAGTTGCCGTATAGGTCACGTACTGTCAATTTCCCCAAGGTGTTGTAGGTTACGTTACGTCAGGTGACATCACGTGACGCTACTTTCCCCGCTCAATAAAAGGCACGGAGGGATTCTATACAGTCCCCTCTGTTCCAGTTTCGACGCCATTGCGAGCCACGCCCGCCCCTGTCACCATGGTTACCGCCAAGCACTTCAAAACCCTGATGTCGATCATATCTTCGTTTGCATTTTAGACGCTGTTGAAGATGCCTTCTGCAAAAGGCTTCAAAAGCTAATATTTCTTTGCGATCACATATATATTATGTGGAAAGCGCAAAGATTGACAAATGATGAAAATATCTTATTAAACATGCCTATAATGTCAAAAATAATCTTATACTGGGATGGGCCGTGTTCTAGCAAGGAGCGATATTTTCCCGTCTATGGTAACAAGTCCAGGCAACTTCGCTTCAAAACACCGACGGAGTTTGTAATTTATAGAGAGTTCTATATAGCACATCGGGGGGAGTGAACGACCGAGCACACGTTAACGCCAGTCGTTACACTCAAGAAAGTAAGGTTTGTCATGACAGTGTTTATACAGTTCCTCCTAAAACAGATAAGTGAAGCGGCAAACCCCCGAGAAGCAGATAGCGTTTTTGCAGACACCGTACAGATGTGGGTGCGCGCTACAATCCCTCCTTCGAACTGAGCTGGCGTGGGCTTCACGGAGACAAAGAAAACTGCATTCTTAAAACTCGCTTTATTATTATTGCTGATGCTGCGCTCGAACCGGTCCGAAAATGTACACAGCAGAAAAAGACAATAAAAAAACAACATAACACGCTGCTGGAGAAAACAAAAATCGCTGAAAACCTTATTTCTTCTATTCGTTTCTCATCTGGTTCCGGCGTGGCAGTAGGAAGCTTTTTCAAATCGTTCCTATACCTGCAATATTGATATCCGATAGGGGTACTTTACATGATGAAAAGCGTCGGTTTTATTCGACTATGCAAACTTCCCTTCATACTCTACTCAAGAATAAGCTCACGCTCCCATCCATCGCAAATTAGGAAATCTCTATCTTAGCACGTGTACTCTTGGGGTGGAGAAAAAGAACAAGTTGGGAAGTAATCCTGCGGCAACACAGCTCGAAAAGACACTGAACAGAAGCGTCTGGACTCTGAAGCTGTCTCGGTAATTCCGTGTCCCGCCAGAAAATGCGCGCAGGCGTAGTAGAGATGAAACCACGTAACAATCTAAATTTAAAAAAAAAACAACTTACCATATTCACTAGTAGCAGTTTGCTCTGTATGTCTACCATGCACTCATGTTGTCTGAAAGAGCAACAGACGTCACCAAACGGGCGCGTGGACGGGCCCAAAAAACATTTTGCGGCCCAGAGCGTTTGCACGCGTGCGATCCTTTGATGTCGCGATGTTCGCCGACAGAACGAAGACTAAAAGAAAACATAAAAGGAACGGGAGGACACAAATTGGTCAATGTCTGTCAGTCTCTTTTTTTTTTGGTTCTTTTAGTGGATGCTGGTGCCTTACAATGAAAGAATACACATAACCGACAGGCTACGACCGTAGCCGATCAACGGCTTCTCTGTCGGGAGGCCATCGGCTATGATGGGGCTGCAATCGGGGTGCGCAGCTGCATTCGGACGTACAAAATGCGGCAATCTTTCCCTCTTGGGGAGCTGTCGGCTATAACGGGCTGCATCGAGGCTTCGCACCTGCGTTCGGTCGCGCCAAACGATGCACCCCCTCGCCCTCCTTCCCTGCCGGGAAGCCGTCGGCCCCGATCGGGCTGCGTCTGGCCGCCCCAACAAGCACACCGCCTCGCGCAACTTCGTTTTCAGGAAGCCATCGGTTACCACGGCCAGACTTCCCCGTTAGGATCCCGCGAAGTCCCCTCGACGGCCTGACATCGTGTGCTTTTCCAACTTGTTCCTGTTTAGCTTTCCTCCTCAACTCATAAATCACGCATTCTACCGAACAGTTCAAGAAGACGGAAAGGGGGAGTCCTCTCTTGCTAATTAAGACTCTCGTTTGTGTACCCGGACACAGCCATTCTCCCCCTAGAAGATTAGCCCGTCGCTCCAAATTCAGACAAAAGTTGCTTTCCCACCCCGTTCACCCCGAAGCTGACGGTGCTGTGGAAGCCACGTGCTCCTTGGGCCAGCCACACTTTTCCACGTTATCACGCTCTCTCGCGCATACCCACGCGCAGAGAATGAGGTCAGGTGATGAAAAGGAGGCTGCTGATTGGTCCGGCAAGCGCGTAGCTTCCACCACAATGTCAGCTTAGGGGTGAAGGGAATAAGTGAGGTCCGGTGTCGTGCGTTTGACCCGGTGACGCGCTTTGGGTACCGCAGATGTATCACAGTGAAAAGACAGAGTGCTTACGAAGGGAAGGAGGTACGAAATAGTCCGCTTTGTTTTCAAATTTTCGTACCGAAAGTCAGGCTTTCGACCTTTTACCTTTTTTCTTTTGGCCCACTGAACGAAGTGCTATTAGTAAAATACAATCTAAATTGATTTATCCCTGCCCAAAATTCGTTTCATGGGCCCTTTAAACAACCCTTTTCTTCTTTATTTTTTTTTCACGTGAAACTTGTTTTGTTTTGTTTAGAAAAGTCTAGAAAATCGTGAAGCCGAAAAGTGAAGCCGTCTAGAAATTCGCGTAGCCGAAAAGTGAAGCTGCCGATTAACTCGACGCTAATTGGCTGAGCCAGGTGATGACGTCACACCCCCTAGGTCGACGCTGATTGGCTGGTTCAGGCTCTGGAAGAGACCAGGGGTCTTAAACCCGGGTTAGCGCCGGAATTTCCATTTCAGGAATTGCTATCGCGTGTACTACATGCCACGTGTTAAGCCAGTCGCTGAACTACCCGATGAAGAGCGCCGAGAACGTCGACGTCGATCCCAGAGAAATCGGACTGAAACCACATGTTTCACGTGCCACACAGCTGCCCAGCAATTTTCGATGCGGGGGATCGGTGGCCGAGTGGTTTAGCGCACACCAGCTCGGAGCACGTGGAGCGAAAGCTCGCGCTGCAGAACCCAGGGATCCTGGAGTTCAATCCCCACCCCTGCCCGTTTCGATCTGGATGAGCATCGTACCGGCGTGCGGTCGTGTATCACTACTGCGTGGTGCACGTTAAAGACCCCAGGCTAGCGGTTTGTACTGCACTGGCTAAATTGCTCATCTACAGCTGAGTGACTCGTCGCCCTTGGAGGTAGACCAAGTTCTAGGCTGTATAAACATACACACAACCCAATATAATTTTCGATGCATTTTGTTTTTCTTTTTATAGTTGCATCGCCTAGCCGGCGGAGCTCGCAGCGTAGGTGTTTGGCAGCCGGCCAACTATAGGCCAACTCTCTTCGACCGTGGCACGCTTCACTTTTCAAGGCTAAATCACAGTGAGCTTCAGTAAGAATGCAATTCTGCATTAAAATATATTGCGTAGTGAAGTAAACGCGAGCATGCGATGAAGACAGAGTTGCCACGTCAGCACTTACCAAGTTTCTACGTGGGCGCGTCTTAAAAAACCTCTGACACGCCAAAAAAAAATTTTTTTTTATGCTAGGCGTTGAAATGGCATAATCATAATAATAATAATAATCATAATAATTTGTTTATTTAATGTGCCCAAAAACAACCACGCGGGTCTTCACATTGGCGCACACAAGACAAAAAGAAGAAACACAGCACACGCACAGCTTCAATGTACAAATTAGCATAACTACAAATAGGTCGCACACTTCACACAAAATGTAATAGAGTTTCAACTTTCAACTAGACTTGCCAAGTTCCGGCGAAAAACTGGGAGATCTGTGAAGATGTCCAAAGTAGAGGATGCGATTGTATTAAATGAAAGTTGCATACGGGACAGTGGTCAGAGTTTAGACATGAATTGAATATAAAAGACATTTAAATTTCTGGTAACGCGACAAGGAACATGAAAATCGACAGAATTCAGAAGTTGATTAGCATCAGTCCAACCATTTACCACCCTGTGCAAAAAAATCAGATCACGCTCTAATCTTCTATTTGACAAAGTTGTAAGTAAAACGCTCTTAAGAAGAAATTCATAATCATAATAAAAGCGACGCTGAAAGTGTCTATCATACAAAATGCGTATCATTCTTTTTTGCACAGATTCAATACTTAAAGACTGTGTACTTGTTAGAGAATTCCAAACAACAGATGCAAATTCAAGTCGTGAACGAACTAAAGCACAAAATAAACGAATCATACAAGCAGGGCGTCTGAACTTTTTAGTTATACGAGATATGATACCAAGAGTTTTCATCGCACGGCCAACAATAAAAGAAACATGAGCGTTGAATGACAACGCGCTATCAAGGCACACACCAAGATCTTTCATCACAGTCACGCGTTCGATTGGAGTTCCTCCCAAAGAGTAAGTAAAATGAATAACACTGTGTCGTCTGCTCAAAGAAAGAACTTTAGTTTTGGTAGGATTTAGGAGCAAATTATTCGCCAAAGACCATTGCAGTATGTTATTCACTTCGTGCTGAAGAGCATTACAATCAAGAGGAGTAGCAACGCGCATAAAAATCTTAATATCATCCGCAAAGAGTAGGAGCTCAGCTTTTTTTACACATGAGGCTATATCATTAACAAATATCAGAAATAGAAGAGGCCCCAGAATAGACCCCTGGGGGACACCGGAAGTTGAGTAAAATAGTTTAGAAGGGACACTAGAAATTCGAACATGATTTGTACGACATGACAAGTAGCTTTGAAACCAGCGAAGTAGTTCAGAACAACAACCGTATAACGATAATTTGTGGAGCAATAACTCATGATCAACTTTATCGAATGCTTTAGACATATCAAAATAAATAGCATCTACCTGTCCCCTGTTCGTAATGGTTGGTGCAGCAAAATGTAAAATGGAGCACAAGTTGGTTTCAACTGACCGTCCCGTAATGAACCCGTGCTGCGAAGTCGTTAATTTTTGATGAAAGTAATGAGTTATTCGTTTATGAATAACTTTCTCAAACACCTTAGAAAACCCGCACAATAAAGAAACAGGCCGATAATTACTGACAACCGATGAATCGCCCCCTTTAATATTGGCACGACAACCGCTTTCTTCCATAACGATGGGAACAAGCCAGAGCGAAGTGACAAGTTGAAAATGTGTTTTAAAATCGGTGCGAACAAGTCACCACAACCTTTGATTATAAAGCTCGGAATACAATCTACTCCAGTAGATAACTTCGGTTTAAGGTTTCTGATACCTTCCTCAATTTCATCCGTATCTACTCTGAAGCCCGATAAAACATCCTGGCAGTTTACTTTCATGTCAATAGGCTGAATAGATGGCTGACCAACTGTGTAGCATTGACTAAAATAGTCTGCAAAACGGTCTGCCACCTCTGGTGGGGACGAAAAATACTTAGTGTTTCCAGTAGAACAATCCCGCAGTGAAATTTCATGTGCATTGTTACGAGTGTGCTGCTTTGCAAACTTCCAGAAAATTTCGGGGTGGCGGTTCAGACTGCGCTCGACATCATCAAGATGTAACTGTTTATCGCGCGAGTACAATTTTTTGACGAGAGAACGATAGATACTAAATTGAGTGTACCAGAAGTTAGAGCCTGTTTTTTTGAAAATTCTATGAAAATGATCTTTTTTCTTAAGGTACAGTTTTAAATCATTGGAAAACCAATCCGGGTAATTGGAAACCTGAGAATTGCGTTTTGGAACAAAAATGCTAATCGCGTCTTGCACATTACTGACGCAAACGTTTCTGTTGCGAGATTGGTGTCATCCATTGCAAGAACAGCGCTCCAGTTATAATTATGAAGGTATTTATACATTCCCAAATAATCTCCTTTGCGGTAACAGTAGGCGGAGGGTCTGTTCAATGATTGCAACTTTCTTGGCAGCCGTATTTGAACATTGAGAGGTGGATGATATACATCCATTTGTACTAGAGGGATCAAAGCAGTACTGATTGATTCGATTGGAATATTTGATAACACTAAGTCAAGAACATTGCCAGCGGAGTTTTAGAAGCTGTTAAGCTGATTAAGGCCACAAAAATTAATAAAAGATAACAACCCAGCTGCCTTATTTGACGTGATTAAGTTGCCACCGTTTATAACGTCCAATGACCAATCTATTTCCGGAAGGTTAAAATCCCCGTACATTTGAACTCTGTACCTATCGAAGTTTACTTGTTGTTCCAGCGTTTCAAGATGTTTGATAAAAATTGAAGGATCGCATAGTGGTGGAAAATAGTAGTTTCCAATAAGATAATTAAAGCCATCGGCATATCAGGACATTACAAAAAAATTGTTTCACTATAGAGTTGCGTAGTATTTTTTTAATAAAAAATAGAAATACGAAGCTTAATTCAAAGTTTCCGCCGTGCACTGTGACGTAACAGTGTACCGCAAGGTGTCGGGGCGGTCAGAAGGGAGGCATCGCCGGAAGTCACGTGAGTTGTGTCCCTCCTCGTGCTCACCGCGAGCGCGTGTAATATTTCTTTAAATATTTTTGTTATTCTCCGCACCTCCACGAGCGATCCAAGCAGACAAGGTTTCTTTTATTTGATTTTCATCGCTTAAAGGGATACTACAACGAAATTTCGGCGCTCATTTTTTGGTCTATATGTGTTCAAAAGAGCAGTATCACATGGAACATACCAATATCTTGTTTAAAAAAAGTCTCGAAAAAGAATTTTAAAACGAATTAAACGATTAGCAAAGAGCACCTGGTGGATGTCGCTAACGCCTCGTTTGTAATGCTCGTCTAGGAACCTTGACAGCTAGTGACGGCGGTCGTCTCGCCTCCGGCCACGACGAGAGAAGGGGGAAGGAGGAACTCCCCTCTTCCCGAGAACCCCTTTTGTGTGTCGCAGAAGTCGCTATTGTCCCCCTACAAGATTATAGAAGATTAACCCGTCACTCAAAATTCGCACAAAACCAGCCGCTTCGGTGGCTGGAACGACTAGGCCATCCTCTCGACGTCAGCCTCGCCGTAGCTTTGCTCGTCTTGAGACGACCTACGTCACGATTTCGTTGGATGTCACGTGCTCTAAGCTGGGCCTTCTCCGAGCGCTTGCCAGAGTGGGCCCTTTATAACGCAAAATACAGCCACCAGGATCAAAATACAAACGTGCGATTGTCATTTACGGATATTGTGGATCATATTCAACCTATTTTTCAAAAACGACGGGAATATTTCAAATTTCGTTGAAGTATCCCTTTCATGTTGCTATAAAGGTAGAAGAAGAGGAGTCAGTGAATTGACGTGATCAACTACAATGCCTAGAAGGTGCTGTGTGAGGGACTGTCCCGGTATTTCAGCAACTGAAGAAGATATCACACTGCATGCATTTCCGAGAGACATACATCGGCCGCATGTGCACCTAGTAAACAAGTTCTACTCATGTTCTAGACAAAATACGTACTTTGTGCTCGACGTTTACTTGTACTTGGTACACAAACCAGTTCGTATTCTTTAGACGGCACGCATCTTTAGCCTGGAGAGCATCCGATGATTCAACGACCTCGGTGTCTGAACCTTCAGCAATGCGATCGGGCGTGTCGTATGCTAGCAATCCTAATTTCTGCGAGCGTTCTAAATTTTTTTCTTCAAAACTTGATAGCTTGTTTTGCGCCCAGTATAGCCCTGTATTATCGGACTGACGGCATGCAGTCGTACACTGGCTTGTACTCGCAACGCTTTCATCATTGACCTCCCTCACGTCGATCCACTGACTCTTCGTCCTCAAATTTTACAGCACGCAAACTAACCAACGGTGCAGCGATAAACAGCTAGTGGAACTGAAACTTCGTTTTCTACAATCGCTCGTACGAAAAGCAGAATTTAAAAAAAAAAGAAAAATCTTAGGCGCGGTCGCGGAGAGCACGAAGAGTGAAACTCACGTGACTTCATGTGAACCCACTTTTAGTGACGTAGGTCGATGCCTCCCTTCTGGCCGCCCCGACACCTTGCGGTACACTGTTACGTCACAGTACACGGCGGGAACTTTGAACTGGGCCTCGTATTTCTATTTTTTATAAAAAAAACTACGCAACTCTATAGTGAAAAAAAATGTGTTGTAATGTCCTGATATGCCATTCCAACATCTAGCATGAAAAAGAATTTTTTTTGGCGTGTCAGAGGTTCTTTAAAGGGGCAGTGAAGTCGATTCTGAGATCGTCCTTTTGTGCTGACAAATAAATCTAGACGCTCTAAGCATCTCAACAAACCCGAAATTACAATCGTACGTAGCTTGTTTCCTCGTTAAAAGCGTGTCCAAAGATCGCGACACGCCATTTTGGGGAGAATTTTCTTCCGAGTGAAGCGGTCGACGAAGGGCGCTTGTCGGCGAGTTGCAAGCGATGGCTTCGCCCGCGGAGAAAAAGATGAGTCTTGTCCGACTGTGTACCTATCAGACTCTCTTCGAAACGAGTTATAATAAAATCATTCGGAATCTGCGCGTATAGTAGGGCTTTCATTGATCCACACAATGTGATCCGCGAAAAAAAAGAGTCCACGTGTTTTTCTCTTGCCCTGAAATGAATAGGCGGTTTTGTAATATATGACTTGATATATGCGGGAACTAATACCTTTTACACAATATAAGATCAAAAACGACCTTTTTCAAAAATGACTGTGCTCTCATTTCTGCTCTGCGAATGTCGCTTCTCTGCAGCGCAGCTGTGCGCGGTGAGAAGTCCACCTAACGAAGCTAACTTGCTCGAAACAGATTAAAAAAAAAAAAAAGTGATTTGTCCGATAATTTTGGAGCAGCAGACAGTTCATTTCGGAGGAGAAAAATGACCATTTGAAGCACAAGAGTGCTACAAACACACCAACATAAATGCTGTCGTCTTTTGTTTAATAGCAACAGCTAATCTTGAAACGCATGTTGCTTGAGAAGTCATAGCACGTCGCACGAACATTTTTTTACGGTTATTCTAGGTGCGGACTCAAACGTGAACAAATTAGTATTCCCATTGCACTAAAGTTAGAATGCAGTAAGTTTGATAACCATATTACTAATTAGGTGTATTGTAGAAGCTTTCGAGGTTGCAATAAACGTGGGGTTTGGCCGATGAGGACGTTGGCGCGGAGACGGGCTTGACGTCGGGACGGTGCGAGCCGATGCATGGACTGGGACGGATATATGTGGGAAGGCAAAAAGAAACGCATGGGCTCATTGCCGTAGCCTACAAATAAAGTGACAGCGATATCCGTGGTGTTTTCCGAAATATTGGCACATATTCGCAAACTGCAAGTTCTCCTGCAATAAACCGTTCTCACTAAGCGTTTCACGCATGCGCGAGGTCGCTATTACTGTGGTTCACAACGTTCCCACGATGCAAGCCGACAGCAGTGGCGCAACGCAACTTGCTGGTAAGATCAGTCTATTCAGCTTGAAACACGAACAAGCTACTTCTTTCAATGTTCCTCGAAGCTTTTCCACAGCGCCCTGCCGTACAAACGTCACAGGCCTATATGTCGAGTAAAGTTCACCACGAAGTTCACAGATTCACCACTGTTTTCAGAGTCTGTGGAAGTTGCCGCAAACACACATGAGAGGCTACCACCGCGCGTCTGGGTTTGCCCGGCGAATCCGCGCCGCCTTGGGTCGCTTTCGTTTGAGGGCCTGTTCCTCCGGATCGTGAACTTGCTTCGGTGGCATCCTGGCTGTATAATGAACTGCTCCTTACATGCACTCGCCTCCTAGAACCCTGTAGAATTCGCCTTCGTCAACCGCCGGCTGCGCAGTCAAGATCCTCGCGTCAAGTGAAGCGCGCGCGCCGCGAGCTGCCGCCACCAGCACGCTGCGTCGCATTTCAGCGCGATGACGCCACACCAGTCTCGCTATATAGCTCCCTTCCCAGGCGACGCGCAACTCTCCCCCGCGGAGACAACTCACTCGGTTGCGACGACGTCCACGACGACGATCCCACACCACCGACCGGGCTAGCCTAACGCCATATCTACACCCCTTAGAAAGTCGTAGTGCTGAATTTTCAGCGCCGCCTACTCAGCGTTCGGCTGGAACGTGAGTCCCAGCTGAACGCTGACGCAGCACTATCTGCGACCCCTGCGGGCCCTTCGTAGGTGACGCAGAAACTTAAGCACTACGGCTTTCTGCGGTCATAAAGGGTTTGTTTTGCTGCGATGAACCTCATTAGTCCTTGCGGGTTAAAAACACCCATCTCCACATTAATTTGGCGCCCAACGTGGTGCTAAAAACCAATCCTAATAAACGGTACAATTATTAATTCGGTTGTAAAGAAAGCTTTTGTTTCTCAAATATGCACGTCAGACCTTCCATGCATAAAGTTTTATAATGATGCAAAATCAATACAAGGGAGTTAAATATGACGTCCTATAAACATCCAGCTGAACCAGTTAGGGTTAAAGGGAAACTGAAGCGATTCAGCATTTGATTAAAATAACACTTAAATCGTCTTCATTTAACCTCCATATTCACACACATATATATATATATATATATATATATATATATATATATATATATATATATATATATATATATATATATATATATATATATATATATGGGTGGTTTCATCTCAAATCGTGCAGGCAAAAAGGGTCGAATTTTTAATTTCGCTGAAAAAAATATATGTTATGGCGTCGTCTCTAAAAACGCAGTAGCCACAAACGGCAAGTCCGTCGGATTTTTTGTTCTCGACTTACGAATTTTAAAAGAGGCCGCGGCGGAAAGCAGTGTTTTTCACATCCGTCGTGGGTCGGATGTTTCGCTTGATCTCCTGTCGTGGATTTTCAGTCCACATTATATTAACTTTTTCAAGCACTCTGTGGGCACAGGTAAAAGGCTCTAATACCATGAAATAATTTTAGGCGTTTTGCTTTTTTTCTGTAAAAATGTCAAAAACGCCCCCTCGCTCAATTGTTGACAAACTTTGACAATTAAATACTGGCGATCTACTTGGGTTACATCAATATTTTTTATGTCTATGGAGAGCCCAAAACACGCTCTTTATAGATAATATAAAATGATTTACCTGTATTAAATAGCCTTTGCGGGACGTTTACGTTAATGTTATGCGAAAACCAAAAAGTACCAATTTTAAGATCGATTTTCTCAAAAAACACCATTTTTTATTTTTTTTATTTTTTGTTAAAATGTAGATATAATAGTTGTCTACTCGAAAAGCAAGTCGAGAAAGTGTGTATTTTGTTTGTATGTTTTATATTTAAGCATCAATATCGTACAAAAACGTGTTTTACGGCTTGAGACGGACTTGCGAATTGCGCGTCTTCCCAAACTTGGAAATATTTTTGACTTTTTTCAACGCACCCAGATAAAAATGAAATACAGTACTTCCACCCTGTTATATTTATTGATCATTTAAATTTTATTATAGGCGGCAAGCTACATTGGAGCAGTTCAAAAGAGAAAGCAACACTTCTTAACAGACCAGCAGGCGTCGTAAATTTTAATGTATAGAAATCGGCAGACGTCCTATTGATTCGGGGCCTTCATTGGCCTATATGAACGTCCCGCCCTTTCGGAACCAGCAGATGACCACGACCTTTCGCGCTCGTTGTGTTAGATAGGACGGCCCGTGACAGTAAAGCGAGCAACGCACCCTGTGTCACGAGGAGTGAAATGGTACGAATGTGTCGTTGACGCGGCGAACAGTGACGGCCACCCAGGAGTGGTCAGTCAGTCAGAGTATTGCAGAAGGGAAAGCAAAGTAACAGTTGCCCGGGAGGATGAGAACACCATGGCCTTACAATATCGACGGTCAACAACAGTTCTGCCTACCAAAACAACGCCGCGTGCGAGCTAAAACCGGCGGCGCGGGACGAAAATCGCGCACACGCACGAAGATGGGCCGGTTTCGTTAGGGATGTGGGAAAATTTTGAAACCAGCCATCCGTCCACGCGTGAAATGATACCGCGTATTTGCCCAAGCTTCGAACGCCCTGTCCTAGAAATGGCCGTGCTCTGCAAAGTGGTTGTCCTGTGCTTGTCCTCCGTGTATTATTCTTTCAATTTTATGTACTCTATCTCTCTCCGCGGAAATCCGATAGCACCGAAGGGTTATCTCTTTTGGAAACAGCAAAGCCCGGAGACTAGCATCAAAAACGAGCATGTTGGTAAATATACTTGTGTCTATTCTGCCCGGAGACTAGTTGGGTCGAAGTCAGCCTCCTTGGCAACTATAACCGTTTGTGAAGAGTGGTCTTCTCCCGAGATGAAAAGTTAGCGCCGGCTGACGTGTTTTTTCTTCTTTTTTTTTTTTTGAAAAAGGGAAGGGTTAAAGAAAAGTTTGAGTAACTGCATGCAGTAACTACCTCGAAAGCTCCTCTCCCGATATGAAGCTCGAGGCATGTTACGTCTCGGTTACCTTCTCGCGCACCGCTGCTCGAAACTATTCTTCACTTTGTTCCGCACAGCCACGACGGATGTGCGGAACAGAGTGAAGAATAGATTCGAGCATCATCTGGACGCCATCATCCTGCCAGGCTTCAGTGTCAAGGGACTGGACTCGGCGTCGGTCAGTTAAGACTTTTTTTTAAATTTTATTTCGTGTGTGTTTCTTCGCCCCGCTGAACTTTGTTTCTCGGGTGCGGTTCTGCTGAACTTTTTTTTTATGTTTCGTTACTAACTGTTAGTTAGCATTGTTTACTTGTTGGGTTTATTTCTTCATGGCGTAGCGGCCTGACAGTGCTGTAGAGAGCGTGTTCGCACGCATTTGGTTGTGTCCCGTTTAGGGAATGCCCGGAGGAGTTGGTTTTTGTTCTTACCGTGTGCGGATGAGTTTTTCTGTCTTAATTAACTTTTTTTTCATTTACGTGTCGTTGACTTCTTTGTCTGACCAGGCGTGGACCTATCGCCTTGCCACGGCTCGAACCTAAATCTTTTATTTTTTTACCGCAATTTTCGTTAAGATCGGAGTTGGGTAATTTTATTCTTTTTTATTTATTTTTGTTCCCTACCCTTCTCCGTGACAATCTCTCCGTGTGTTTCGGATCGTTTCTGTGTCATCACTTTTGTGTATTACGGAAGTGAAAGGATATTCCCTGGTGATCTGTGCGATGTGCGGTGAACAAACCCTAGCGTTTGGTTTCGGAAAGAATTATATATAATAGATCAATGACGTGGTGCCTTTTCATTTCTTAGTAATATGACAGCTAATAGCTAGTCATGCTAGTTTACAGTGAAAGTTTTATCAATCGAAAAAATACAACGTCTGTGCCTCTTCGATATTGAAGGTCTACTAGGCCTGCTGATTTGATTAGATATGTTTCTCGTGGTTTCCCGCTCTTTTCAAAACATAAATAACTATTCAATACCACAAAATGCGTTTATAATTGATTACAAAACACAGACAAAAATTCAAGAAAACTTTTTTACAATTCATAGAAGCGCACGGTTTTTTTTTGTCTGACTTAGGTCTTGCAAAACGAAGACGTCTTTTTCCAATATTGAGGCTTAAATATAGAACATACAAACAAAATACACACTTTCTCGACTTGCTTTTCGAGTAGACAACTATTATATCTACATTTTAACAAAAAATAAAAAAATAAAAAATGGGTTTTTTGAGAAAATCGATCTTAAAATTGGTACTTTTTGGTTTTCGCATAACATTAACGTAAACGTCCTGCAAAGGCTATTTAATACAGGTAAATCATTTTATATTATCTATAAAGAGCGTGTTTTGGGCTCTCCATAGACATAAAAAATATTGATGTAACCCAAGTAGATCGCCAGTATTTAATTGTCAAAGTTTGTCAACAATGGACCCTTTACGAAAGTCAGCGCCTCTAGTGTCGGTTGCGCGAACTTGACAAAATCCGCCATTACTGCGTCGTCAAGCATCGAGGGGGACGGTTGAACCTGAACCATTCCGCTGCGTTCGGCAGTGGTGATAGCGTTTGACATGCCAACCCATTGCTGCGTCCCTCAATGTACCCAAAGAGGGCAAAAGATAAAAAACAACACAAGGTGAGTCTTTTTTTTTTTTCACGTTAAAAACATTAGTATTTGAAGAAATCGGGTCACGCAGATCCGCGCGGAGTGAGCGACGATTTCTGCTGCTGCCTCAACGCTTTTTTGAAGCTTCGAGCGCGTGCTCACCGCTTCGGAGTGTAACGTTAGCACAAATAAAAATAATCTGTAGAGGATAACCCCTGTCCACGCGACATCGTTTCGAAATGCGTTTGAACTGCACGAGTCATCGTGCGATGGATCCCGTAGCTGCGAGCGACTCCTGACCAGCATTCAGAGTTGATTTCTGACAACGTTGCGTTGTGGCGTCCGATCACAAGGTGTGTGAAGTTTCCTAGTAGGTATGGGCACGTAGCTTCGGATACTACCTCGTCCGCACAAGCACTCGCGCAAAAAAAAAAAAAGAACGAACGCAAGGAGTGCTCGCACGTCACGACATTACATGGAATTCGATAGAACATTGTTTTACGTTCACAACATCGGCATTGCATGGTTGCTCTTGCTAGCACGGAGAGGTGTACTTCGTCCCTTTAATGCCTGTATCGAGAGCTCGTGCTGCAACTTCTAAACATGTTTTCAAGCGCGCGCCCGAGGAGGCATCGGGCCTCCGAGAACGATTTGCTTTGCTCGTCCCCGCAACGTTCTGATAGAGCTGCTCCTCAAGTGCTTTGACCACATTACCGCGTAACTTTGTCCGTGAGCATAGAAATCACCCTATCACAACAGCAAAAGGCACAGCATGCCATAGAATACATCACACATCATATTTGTCTGCCACAACATAAAGTATGGAATGAATGAATGAACGATGTGTTGTTGAGAATAACACTGGAGTAAAACAGACGTGCACGCATGGGATGCATAGGAGAGTTGACTTTATTCAGGTCGTTTCAAGATCGTGTAACAAAACAAATAGGGTCAGAGAGACACACCTGAGTCTTGACAGAAGGCTGTTTAAAAACAACCAGTAGAACAGCCCAACGGAAACAAGTTTCTATTGCAAAGTTCCGTCTGCATCGTTTAAGTTATACAACCACATTTTTTCTGACCGCAGTATTTCTATTCCCAGGTTTCCTACTTTGGCTTTCCTCTGGCTCCTGAAGCAGCTTGCTTTGATGAGCACTCCGGTGGTGAATCTGAAATAAATTTGCGTTCTTGTTTACTTACGTTTACTGCATAGATTGTACAGTGAGCAAACATACTATGTGTTCACCCACGTTGTTTTATAAATAAGTAAGAGGCATAATCTTAGCAGTGCTCACTATGTGTGAGAAAATACGCGTCATATATGCGATTATTCGTTTACTAAACGCCGGAAGCTTTTACTACGCCGAAAGTTAGGACTGGTTTGTCCTAACTTTTGAGCTAGCATGCTCGTGCTGATAGTGGACATAGTGCACGCTCGCGGGCACCACACTCGTTAAACCGTCAACGTGAAACTTGCCAACACAGAAAGCAATGCAATCAAAACAAACGCCTTTGCTAAAAAAAACAAAAAAAAACTATGAAGCACGGCGTACAGAGGCGATGTTCACCGGCACGACGCAAGAGCGATTCTGTTTACCTCTCACCCCCCGCCTCGTACTCTTTAGTCCGTACGCCACTGAGCTTCGCAACATTATCTCAAGCTGTGAGAAGTCAACGAGCCGGAAAATATTACATTTCGTTTCATCATGCAAAAGAGGCCGAAGATATGTGAGTATCTTAGGCCTCTTTTGGCGTTTCCTTGTGCACGGCGCAGCGGCAGACGGCACAAGTCCGCCTGCACGTAAAAGACACGTTCACGGCGTGATGCGCGCTCTTGTGGCTTTGGGTTGGCTCACGCTTAGGTCTGAACGGGCGACAAGAACGAACAGTGCTTACCTCAACACTTGAACCGACGCCGGATCAACGTAGGCCTCGGTGATGAACTTGTTGCTTCGGGCAACCTTCTGGCTCGAAGCGAGTGTCGAGGCCCGGTACGCCTCTATATTACATTTGTTAAAGCTACGCGGAACTGCTGTGAGGTCAGTGCTCCACGGGGAAGGCAAAGTCACTCGTCCCTGAGGACCTTAGCCAACGGTACCGGGAGTACTGCCACAAGCACCTGCCATCGCTCGCTCCCGAAACGACGACGCAGTAATGGCGGCGGTTTCGGTATCTCATAGTTGCTTGACT
>JAZHYW010000556.1:0-14524 GCA_037355805.1 Ixodes ricinus
CCACAACATAAATTGTTACCTGGGTAGTGTTGATACTTATAAGCAGGTTTTATGTTTACTAACTGGAATGACGTTTAGTGGCTATTGTTGGCTATTTAGCATCTATTTCTGGCCAGGTTCGCCTCAAATGGCTTGCAATGGCTATTAGCGAGTATAATAGAGAATTCTGTGCTATTTCACTGTTTATGGACGAAACTGGCTACAAGTGAGTACTATTGATTAAAAGCATTTATTCTTTATTTGATTGACTTAAATAGCTACAAATGGCTATTAGTGGCTAGTCTTGATAGTTTTGAGCAATTTTAGTGTTTACTAACCGGACTGGCTTTTAGTAGCTGTTCTTGTCTCTTATCATTCATTTTTACCAGATTGGCTTCAATGGGCTAGCAATGGCTATAGCAAGTATAATTGTGAATATTCATGAACAGCCATTCATAGCTATGCCATGAATATCCACTAATAGCCATTCATAGCCATTCGAAGGCAATCTGGTAAAAAAATAGATGATAACCAAAAATAGTCACTTGATGCCATTCCAGTTTCTAGACAAAGAAATATCTGATAATTATAAATACCAATCACTTAGAGCCATTTGTGGCCAATTCAAGCCAACCGGAACAGGAACAGATGCTTATAGCCAATAATAGCCAATCCAAGCAAACCATGTCAAGGATTGGTGCTATAGCCAAAAATATCCAGTTGAAGTCATTCAAATTTATACACGCTCCAACCGCATAAATTGTAAATAATAAATGCTGATAGCCATGTATAGCCATTTCAAGCCAAACTAATAAAAATCGATGCTTATATCCAATATTAGCCATTTGAATTAATTTTCATCTATAAACACCAAAATAGCAAAAAATCGTCAGCTATATTCATGAACAGCCATTCATAGCCATTTGAAACCAGTCTGGTAAAAAATAGATGGTAATAGCCAAATCTAGCCACATGAAGCCATTTCAGTTTGTAGACAAAGAAATAGCTGCTAACTATAAATGTTAGTCACTTTATGCCATTTGTAGCCAATTCAAGCCACCCAGGTCAGGAACATATCATTATAGCCAATAATAGCCAATCCAAGCCAACCAAGTCAAGAATAGATGCCTATACCCAATAATATCCAGTTGAAGTCATTCAAATATATACACACTCTTGCATAAATGGCCAATAATTGTCGCTGATAGACATGTATAGCCATTTCAAGCCGATTTGGCCAAGAACTGCCCATAGCCAATAATCATAGACACTTGAATCCATTCATATTCAAAACATCATGAATACTATGTCACTAATTTTCACTAATGTTCATTTTGAAGCGATTTAAGGTGATAGTGTTAAGATGATATGCTATTTCCAACATTAGCCACTTGAAGCCATTTCCATTCATAAGTATAGAATAGCAGAATATTGCGACCAATAAGCACTAATAGCCATTTTTCGGCAATTAAAACCAACGAGGTCACTAAGAGGTGCCTATAGCCAGTAATAACCATTGGAAGCGAACTCAGCCTGCATAAAATCAAATAAGTCGAAATAGTGACTGATCGTCATTGAAAGTCACTAGAAGTCATTTCGACCCCAAATTCACCATATAATTCATAAAGATGATAATATAGCCAATAATAGCCATATGAAGCCAAATCAGTCTGCACACAATCAGGTAAGTCGAAATAGTGACTAATACCCATCGATAGTCACTAGAAGTCATTTGGACCCCGAATATGCCATATAAATAAAAAATGTGATTGTAAAGTCAATAGTAGCCACTGGAAGCCAACTCAGCCTGCACACAATCAAATAACTCAAAACTGTGACCAATAGTCATTAATAGTCTGTACAAGTCATTTGAGCTCCGGGTCTGCCATATAATTTGTGAACATTAGCATGTAGCCAATAATAACCATATGAAGCCAACTCAGTCTTCACACAATCAAATAACTCAAAATCAGGACTGAATATCATGGACAGTCCTAGAAGTCATTTGGACCCCGAATCTGTCATATAATTATAAATATGAATGTATAGCCAATAGTAGCTATTGGAAGCCAACTCAGTCTGCACAACAAATAAGTCGAAATAGTGACTGATAGTGATTGATAGTCACGGAAGTCATTTGGACCCCAAATCTGCCATATAATTTATAAACATGATCATATAGCCAATAATAGCCATATGAAGCCAACTCAGTCTGCACACAAGCAAATAAGTTGAAATGGTGACTAATAGCCATTGATAGCCAGAAGAAGTCATTTGGACCCTGAGTTTGCCATATATTTCAGAGATAGGATCAAATAGCCAATAATAGCCATTGGAAGCCAACTCAGTCCACTCACACTAAAAATGACTAATTGCCATGAATATTCACAAGAAGTCATTTGACCCCAAACATGCCATATCATCAAAATTATTATCATACAGCCAATAATAGCCATTGGAAACCAACTAGTCCACACATAATCGAATAATGTGAAATGCTGACTAATAGTCATTGATCATCATTAGAAGACATTTAATAATAATAATAATAATATTAATGTTTATTAGACAGGAATTCAGAAACCCAGTACAAATACGGGTCTGTCCAAGCCACAATGGGCTTGTGGGACAGGACCCGGCAAGTCGGACGACGAAAAAATCAAGTGGCTAGTACAAAGAGATGAAAAAATAAACAATAGGTAACATTTCGACAAAGCAGGTGGCACAAAGTACTAGAGGCAGATTTTGGGGAATCGCACTAAATTGTTACATTCGCCAACAATGCTTTAAACTCTCTCCTTGTATTGGCGTTGATGACATTGAAGCCTGAATCTGCCATATAATTAGTAAACATGACTGTATAGCAGGGGTTTCCCCAGGATTCTAATCAAGGGGGGGGTGTCCCAATGGCTCGGGCGATGCGAGGCGGTAGAGGGGGGGGGGCGATGCGAGGCGAGGCTAGGTAAAATATAAAAGTGTTTCTTTTTTAGTCCACTAGCTAAATTACAGACGTCTATTAACCAAATGCTCATACCCGTAATGTATGTTTCCTTTCTCTATATATACACCTGAGAGGTGGTGTTTTCTACTTAATCTGAAAAAAATATTATTTTTTTTAGATTCAAGGAGGTGTCCAGGGAAACTAGGGGGAGTGTACACCCCCCTAGGGGGGGGTCTGGGGAAATCCCTGCTGTATAGCCATTGGAAGCCAACTCAGTCACCACACAGTCAAATAGCTCGAAATAGTAACTAAAAGTCATGCATAGTCACTAGAAGTTATTTGGACCCCAACCCTGCCATATAATTCAGAAATATCAAATAGCCAATATTAGCCATTGGAAGCCAACTTAGTCTTCACACCATCAAATCACTCAAAATAGTCACCAATAGTCATTAAAAGTAACTAGAAGTCATTTGAACTACATATCTGTCATATCAAATTTTGATCAAAAAGCCAAAATTAGACATTGAAAGCCAACTCAGTCCGCGCGCAATCAAATAACTAAAAATAGTTACAAATAGTTATTGATAGTCATTAAAAGACATTTGGAACCAAAATCCGCCATATAATCAGGAAATAAAATCAAACAGCAAATAATAGTCATTGAAATCCGAGACATAACCTCACAAGTATCACGAAATGGTCACTAATCGTCAATAATGTCTATCACAAGTGGAACTACCTAATAAGCAGCTGCTTGGTCTATATGCCCCGAAAGAGCTTAGGATATTGGCCCAGAGACATTAATAGCCCTTGGAAGGCAATCTAGTTTATACTCGTCCAAATAACTCAGAAGTGCACTCCAATAGTCATTGCAATCATTAGAGGCTAACCAGGCCCCCAAAACGACAGGCAATACTGAACCAGACACTACTTCTACTTCCTTATAAATACTGGCTCCTTGTTATACAGCCAGCGTAGCATTTACTGGCTGTAATTATTACGTCGAGTAGCATTTCCAGCCTTATTGGAAGTGAATCTCATATAATTTAAAATAATGACCCATGGAGCAATTACATATTCGGATTGCTGTGCTTTATTTCTAACTGCAAAGAGCCCGTCACTATAGTTCGTAACAGACATTGCCTTTAGAGTGGTCCATAAACAGTCAATTTACTAGAAAGTGACTAATTGCCAGTAGGTCATTTGTACCAGATCTAATAAATAGGTCCATATAATCTAAATACTTACTGCTAATATGAAGCGCACCTTAGTATTAGAAATACCGTGTATCAGCTCTTGCTCAATTCAAATCGGCAAACCGATTTGCCATATATTCACAATTCCTGATAGTGTGAAGAGAAGGAATAGTGTAGTGTATGACTGTTATCCTTTTAATTTCGAGCTCATAGTTTACCATCCCACACCAAGAGATGGTAGCACTTCTGTGTCTTCCGACAACCCCATGTATTTTGGCTCCAATTTCCAGTATTGGTAGTCAATGGTATTTGGTATAGCTTTTCTTTCCAACAGGTCGCGCACAGGAAGTTGGGTCACCATGTGTGAACCATAGTTGTTTGACCGGCAGGTAAAACGGCTAAGAGCGGCGGGTTTCCCAACATCGGCTTTATTGAACGTTGCGGATGCCTTTTAAAGGAAACTAAAGTGAGCACTTCGCCCCAGAAAGAAAGGCCGCGCAAAAGACCGCTTGTCATTCTGTACCTACACAAGATTTCACACAACTTGAAAAACCTTGCGCTGCGGTACGACTGCACTTGGCATTTTCTGCCCCTGGAAGTTGTCGCAACTTTGCCCTGGAGTTGCAAAGAAGAAAGGTAATGGTCCCACTTGCTCGGTAAGGCACGGAGATGAATATGTTGGCTGCAAGTTGGAAGTTGTTTATAAGATTTCGTATACGGGTAAAAAAAATTGTATTGCTCAGACGTGCAGATGGGTGAACCACAGATTGCGGGAGACTGACCTGTCGTTACAGTCCGAAGTGGGAACGGTAGAGGGGAAGGGGGCATTTGAGCCTTCGTTGTGCTAGGTGTGGATGTCGACCCATCTTCAAAACAGCAGAGAATATTGCCATGGGCAAAGGCCGAATGAGTGGGGAATTTTCAGAATCCTATGCGATTAAGAAAAGGGGAACGAAATGTGTGAGCCAGAGATTGCTGAATTTACAAAGCAAAGAAATTGCATTTTAGACACGCGTTGCTTGACCACACCATGGTATGTTCGGTGAAGCTGATTTTGTTTGTATTAAATTCAGTTAAGAGTCAGCGCTTGTCCTGTGTGGACTTCCACTTTGTCCGTTTTTTGCGCGCTGTTTTTCCTTTTGTCAGTGTATTCCATATGGTCAATTTAACAAATAATTAATACAGATAAAATATATTCGTATCAAGCTCGTCAGTGGCACGCTCGAAGCATGCTGTTTTTCTTGAAGAAAAGGGTCATTGGACACGCGCATTAACACAAAGTAAAACAACGTGCCGACCGACACTCAAGTTTGACCGGCATTTGGTATGTTTCGTTCGCATCTGGAGACAAGCTTTTCTCAAGGGCAAGGCACTTTGAATGTACTCACCATGAAGGCCCCTTCATGATCAGTAAATTCACAGTGCATTGGCGGAATCTTGGTGGCAGTAGCAGATTCATTGCTGGGTGTGACGAATTACGCCAAAAGACTACTGTTTTTTGTGAACCGCGCTGTTCTTCCGACTAATTTTGCGCTCCGCTCATGCAGGCGGTATCAACCGGTATGGGCTTGAACTGTGGCGTGTTACAGCCTCTTCCGTTTGAAAATGGCGAGCGCTTGCTGATTTGGAACTCGGAGCATCCAGCCTCAGCCAATGTCTTGGCAACGGAGCGGAGGAGTGACGGCTCCAGGCGGCACACAATACATCGTCGGAGCTACTCGCTGGCGGCGAAGCTCGAAGGCGGGGGTGGTAGCAGAGCAGCGGGACAGCCGGGGAGCGGGCCAGCGAGCCGGCAGTTCCGCTGTTCTGCCACCAACCCCGCCTTCCTAAGCCTCGCAGGCTTCACCAGGCCGGCATTGACTGGCCGCGTACAGCACGAAAATCGCCGTGCTAAAAAAGTAATGCTCGTATTTACGGCCTTAACTTCTAAAACAACCGATCGGCGTACCCTTCCCACGAAATAAGCATACCCCCAAGCAACTAAGCGTGGCAATTTTTACGCGTCTTGATCGCAGCTCCGGTTGTGTGGCGAGAACATTGGCACCTCGGCACCGTGTTGTATCGCTTCGCCGACCTTCGAACGGTTCGTAACAAGGCTCGTAAAAGCACCGCATTTCTGTGATACCATCGTAAATTTCTATCGTCAAGTGCTGCTGGCGCCACTTTCCCATGGATCGGTTCGAACCCCTCGGCTCGCACTCCACCGGCTCCAGGTCATCTACAAGCAGCACACGGAAAGATTGCTTCCATTTGGCGAGGGGCACAGGTGAGCGCCGAGCACTAGCTATATCTCAAGGGAACCGAAAGCGAAATGGACGGTTTCGGAGAAATAAATAAACGTTTTAATTCAACTTTAAATAAACGAAACTATTTTTATTAATGGAGTGTTCGCGTCCTGTATCATGGACATTGTGGTGGTACCAGCGGCTGGTGCAGTTGATGATGGTCATATGCATTTTTGGTTTCCCCGTCGAAGTGCGAAACGTTTGTTAAGATATCTTAACGTATGAAAATCAGGAGACACATAAATGCAACCCTATATGACATTCTTCCCATTACATCTTTTTATATGAACTGTCCATCAAATTTTTACCGCAGAAGTGATAAAATATCGTTAAATCATATTATTACGCGTAAAATTAGGAGGCCTGTATGTTAGACTTATCCTTACAATTCAGTTACAATGGAACCAGAGGGTCCTCTAAATTCAAAATTCTCTTCGTTACTTTTGAAATAATGTCAAGCGCGTCAATTTTTACTATTGAAGCTAATCCAACTTGTGTTGCCAATATGCCATCAATGGAGCCTACAAGGTTGCACAGCTTAAATATGTAATTAAAAACAATGCATTTCAATAGTGGTTGATTTAGCTGTGGAGGATGCACCACCTCGACCACTTGTGAAAGGCCCAGTTATCTTGTAGTGAGATGGACACACGTAAAGCACAATCTACAAATAGAATTCTACTTGAATGTTGGTAACCAGTACTCTTGTTAGAGCATTTTGAAGAATGTCTTCCTTTCTTAGTCCTGCTCAAGAACTTAAATAATTTGTAGCTACTGAAGCATGTATTATGCTTAAATATATTTTCAAAAGTGGACATTGATATGGTTTAAGTGTTCTTCATTAATTTATTGTTTTTGATGGGTTCATATATTTTTCGCAATGGTGGGGTTGGCGTAAATGATCACGAGGGGCGGTTTTTATCTTTCAATTTATTAATCATTCTTGCCCCTCTTTATGAAGGCTACATTCGTAATAACAAAACTTGGTGAGGCGTACAACCATATGCTTTAATTATTTCTCATTGATTATGATTTTCAGTGTCCCTGGCAAGTACATAGTTTAAATAATGTAGACAAGTGGAAAGAATATGTATCCAGTAGAGGTTTCTTTATCTTATATACCACAACAAACCTGTGTGTTCTGCAACCTCTTTTAGGCAAAATTAAAAACCACGGAGGAGTTTCGTGGTGGTCTTCCTGCATGCCTTACGATCGTCCCACTGGGTGAGTCTAACACATATTTTCCTAGTGTTGCACTGTACACGAATTTCGTAGCACTTGACATTTCACACAGCGATTTAGCATATTGAGGGGCTTTAGAGTCTCGGTCCGTCCCACGATATGTTGCAACTTTGTTTGCTAAGTTAAGATTTTGAATCGTGAGGCTTTAGTTAGTGACTTTCGAGGATTTGTTTTCGCCGTTTCTAATACAAAGTCACAACAATTGGGTTGTGTTGCTTTGGCAGCAACCATGCCCACTTTTAATGAGATATGTCCCCTTTTGTGACTAACAAACATAAATTTAGTAGAAAAGAAAATATGTCTAGGTAGTGGTTAGAATAGTGTGAAGCCTTGGCATCAGTGTCGAACTAGTTGAACCGTCATGGTTTCGATTCCTCAAACTCCTTTCGGTAATTTTCTTTGTTCATTGAAAACTTTAACTTCGCAATTATTCGAACTTATTCGCAATGCTGCATAGAATTACTACAGGAAGTGTGGAAGATTTAAAATGAGGCTATAAATTGCAGCCCTGCAATGTCATTTAAATTTCAGGGAAGCAGGCTGCCATAAAAATGTGAATCGGTGTTTTACGTTCACTGATAAAAAATTGTTGACAAGCTAGTCATTGTTTAAAAATTCTAATTCTGAAAATCGAATGTGTTGGGTTGTGCCATTAATTATTACCCTGCTTCACACTCGCTTCAATATGTAAATCACAGCGCATCAGCTGCGCAATCGCAACAAGAGTTCTAAACATTCTTTTTGAGAGACACACTTGTCTGATATTTATTTTGACCTCTGGTCCTCTGCCATCTTTAAAAATTAGGAACTAATCAGACATTATGGTAGAAAAACGCAGAGAAAAGGAGCTAAAACGACAGAACAACACCGTCTCAGAACCAGCACAACAATGATATGATTTGACACAGTCTTCCTTCTTCTCTTCACATCCATGGTCTTCAGAAGGCGCCACATATCAAGGTATCAAGCAAGAGGACACGTGCACGACTGCAGTCCTTATCGTCTGGTAAATACATCACCACTAGACCAACAAAAACGGCGGTGTCTCATCGTCGAAAACAAACCATTAGCACCGAAACATCGGTTTGGTACAATTTCCTGATAAACAAAAAATAAAAAGGAGAATTATAAGAAATCATCCCACTGCACCAATAAAATAGACTAGAGAGACAAGAACGTCTGTGTCTCCTCATAGAAAGTCAAAGAGGGCCTACTAATACAATTTCCGGCGCTGGTAATCCTAAGTGTCTTCTTAATAACCCTCTTAAATGGATCTTTTTCTTTGCTAACAACAGTCGTCTCAACCCAGTCAGGGTAACAATTATTGCATTCACTAAAATGCTGTACTTTATCAAAATTCTGAAATTGTAAACCATGTTAGTGAGTGCAATATTATTACCCTGACTGGGCTGAGACAACTGTTGTTGGCAAAAAAAAGACACCTTTAAGAGGGTTATTAAGGAGACACTTAGGATTACCAGTGCCGAACATTGTATTAGTAGGCCCTCTTTGACTTTGGATGAGACACAGACATTCTTGTCTCTCTAGTCTATTTTCTTTGTCCAGTTGGATGATTTCTTATAAATTTCTTTATTTTTGTTTATCACAAAAGTGTACGAAGCCGTTGTTTGGGAGCTAATGGTTTGTTTTGGACGATGAGACACCGCTGTTTTTGTTAGTCTAGTGGTAATGTATTCACCGGACGCTTAAGACTGCAGTCGTGCACGTGTCCTTTTTCTTGATACCTTCAAATGTGGCCCCTACTGATGACCAAGAGATGTGAAGAGAAGAAGGAAGACTGTGTCAAATTATATCATTGTTGTGCTGGTTCTGAGATGGTGTTTTTCTGTCCTTTAGATCCTTGTCAAAGGGCTTTTCTACTATGATTCGTCACCAGCGCGCCTGCGTCTTTACTCTAATTTCTTGAATCAGACATGTAGACACCAAGTGAACAGACACAAATGAAACTTGGTAACACGCATTATTGTGTGATTGGTAAGTGGTTTTGACAATAACTGTTCAGCAGGGATTCGTAGGAGTCTTAACCACAACAGCTAGCATGCTCGCTCCATGAGTGAATTCGCGTAAATTCAAGAATGTGACTTAAGTTGGAGAATCAGGGCATACGATCAACATAGGCTTTGGCAATGAAGAAGGCCTATGTGGTGACACGCTCCTGCATTGTTTAGAAGTTCACAACATGAGGATGTGGTTGCTGTGCTGTGGTTATTTAAACTTGGAAGCGCTATCTTAAACGTGAATAGTTAAGTTCCGGCACATTAACTTGGATGCGATGATTTATATAGTCAGTAAAAAATTATAGAGTTTCAATTTTGTTATCTTTAGACATTGTACCTGATACAGAGTGGTGAATAAACTTCGTTCTTTCTATTCCCGGTTGGTAAGTAGTTCCGAATGTTCTTCATGTTTGGAAACTTAAGTCGACATACTTTGGTTCTTATGATGGCCACTCGTATTGGATGGTTGCATGACTAATGTATATTAAGTGAATTGTAAATAAATTTCGAAAATAGTGTGCTTAGTAATTGAAAAAGTTAGGATACTTGAAAATGGGAAACAAATATTTTTACGTGAACCTTAAATTTACTGAAAACAAAACGTAACTAGGGAATTGGGCCACACTGGGTGACGGTTTGATAAAACGATAATTAAGCACTTATCCAGCTGACTATGCATCTTATTTTGCTAAGTTAACCCTCTAATGTCCAGAAATCTGTGAAATATTGAAAAAATTAGTAATGATGGTTTCATACACAAATTACGGAATCCCGGACAAAAGCTCACCGGACAAAAGCTCACCGGACAGAAGCTCACCGGACAAAGCTCACGACAAAAGCTCACCACTTTTATCACGAACCCGGACAAAAGCTCACCACTGTCTTCACGAACCCGGACAAAAGCTCACCGGAAAGTTTCACGTGGTCCTCGACATGAGCTCAAGCAGCTTCGATGCATCCGTGAGACCCCCAAAAACAATGATTTTAGAAATGTGACTTTGCTCATGGTTAGTTAAGGATTAAAAACACGTTTATTTACCAATTGATTAAAAACGGATACCTTCCCTTACTGCCTCCAGCAGCCTCGGAAGATCCCTGTGCTCTATGAAGTGCTCGCAGATGTTCTTTAAGCGGTTCTGGAGACGCTTTGTTGACTGGCGAACCCTCTTCACCGGCGGCTGACCTCTCCGTTCTTTGATGAAAGCAGTGGCAACGAGTGCTTGGTCTTGTTGCAGGCATTCAATGAGCCTCCAGACGCTTGAGTGAGCGTGCCCAACAAGCTTCCGGAAACCATTGTTCCAACCTTCGCAGGCATTGTTGATCCGGTCCTCGTCTTGAATTGTAGCCTCGTGCACGTTCCACACTTCTGGGTGAAACTCCGGTCGTCGTCGACGCATGGTCACGGCTAGGGGAGTTCTCGAAGAGCTTGTCGAGGCAGAACTAATACGGAAGGGGCGATTGACGTACGTTGAATCGAAGTAGTCGAGCAGGTCCCCCATGTCACCGGTAGCCTTCCTTCTTATGTAGCCCAGTCCTTCGGGCACAAGCTGTGGTGGGAGAAACGTCAGGCCATCCAGCATCCCGCACAGCTTCCTGAACTGGTCGTCAGTCTTGTACAGGTCCAAGAGACCCAACTCCCGAACCCGGTAAATATTCGGAACAACGCACAATAAAGAATGGCTTACTCGTAACGAAAGCAATCCTATTGTCGTAGTATGCACTCCTTGAACGCTACGAGAGCACATTCATCAGCAATCAAAAACCATACGTTCTAGCCATCTTTATGCTCGTTTAGTTAAATATTTAGGCACACTTTCTCGGAAGCTCGATACCATTCCACACAGCTGTCTCAAAGTGACAAGGCGAATTTTGATTACAATATCAAAAACGTATAGCTTCTAAATATGGCTCATCTTTCTATGAGTGCTTTGGCATAGGTGGAAGAAGCAGCCTCTGGTAGTAACGTGATCCCCGAAGACCTCCTTCGCGGCTTTCATGGCGGCGATCTCGTAGTCGCTTATAATAACAGTGGGCTCCGGATGGCACCCCCTCTCCTCACAGTTCTCCACAGTCGCTTGAAAGAGTTCCTCATAGGTCGCCAAGCTCTTTCCCGAAAGAAGTGCGTACACGCAGGCCAATGAACTGTCTCCTACTTTGCAGCGGAGGACGTAGAGCTGCTTGAATATCCGCGGGCACACCGAGAACGTGCCATCGATATACCAGGTCTGGCTGCTGCTTAACGCGGCGAGTTGCTCGTGGGTGGAAAAAACCAGCATGCCGTCTTGGCGCTCTTGCCCGTTGTCATAGAGTAGAAACGGCTGTGGTTGTGCTCCTCCAGTTGTTGCCCAGGTGTCCTGAACATGCAGATCCCTTGTTGTTGACGGCTCTGTTGGGCGCACCTTGCTTCGCTGTCGACGCAAGTCTCGACGAACGGTTTCCAGGTCTCCAATGTTCGCACGCACTTGTTCCGATGTTGCAGTGAGAGCTTCGGCGAGAAGTTGGCTCGGTTCGGAAGTTTTGGTGGCTTTTCTTTTCAGTTGACTCCTCAGCTTCGTTGTTTCGGTCGTGCTTGCATCATTCGCATGATTGTGCTCGGCAGGGGACCATTGACGAGAGATCTGCAGAAGAAAGACAAAAAAAAGTTTATTAGCTTTGAATTTAAACCGATAGTTTTAGAAAAGAAGGAAGCGAAAACGTGCTGCATTCTACGCAATAAAATATAAAAATACATATCAACATTGCTCAATATTGATACAGTAAAAAAGAATATGAGATACAAAACACTGATCATGCATGCAGGCGCAAAGCGCTGTAAAGAATGCACTTAATAAAAATATTTACCAAATAACTCACCGCAAGGTCTGTAGTAATAGCTCCTTTGCACCCCAAAGTCCTTTGGTATCGACACTGCCACCGGGTCCAGTCATTTTTGGAGATGTTTTGCACGTACTCGTAGCCATCAAGCAAAACCTTTTCGTTCCCATTGTTGGACAGAGTTACCTCCATGGTAGGAAAAGAAGTGTAACTAGAAGTGCCGCGCAACTGCCTTATATAGCGCCCCAAGGCATAAGCGCAATACCTCCAAGTTACCAAGGTCAAGGATTTTAGTCCACGAATTGCAGCTTGGTGTTACTACTTAACAGCGCATAAGCGTCTCACAAAACAGGCACCTACTTGATTACAGACACAAAAACATACACACAGCGCAGTAGTAAGATTTAAAACCAATTAGCCCAAGCTATTGTGCAGCTTGGTGACCAATCCACCCAATGGCATAGGCACAGGCTGCCAGCCAATTTTGTTAATAAAGGGCAGAGTACTTGGGCTTTTCAGTTTGAACTTGCTTGGGCGGGGCAAGTCGAAACAAAAAAGCCGTCGGAGCCAAGTTGCGGTGACCTAGATTTTTCTCCCAAAACGTTGCCTCAGTGCCTAATGTGGCTTATCTCGTCAACAAATTCAGGAATGAGCAGTTTCTCCGAAAACGGCGCATTATTCATCCCAACCGCACCATGGCCCAGCCCGTGTTTCTCCCGGTGAGCTTTCGTCCGAGCAATCGAAAGAGAGAGGTGAGCTTTTGTCCGGGTCTGTGAAAAAAACGGGAGAGCTTTGTCCGGGTCTGTGAAAAAACGGGTGAGCTTTTGTCCGGTGAGCTTTTGTCCGGTGAGCTTCTGTCCGGTGAGCTTTTGTCCGGTGAGCTTTTGTCCGGTTACCCAAATGACGTGCCGAGTTTACCAAGAGCAAGTTTTTTTATTTGCATATTATTTTATAATGATACAGCTCGTGTCATCACTGATACTGCGGACATTACTGCCAAAGCCAAAATTACATTTTCACATGTGCTAGGCAACAAAGTAATTGCAATATTTCTTGTAGCATAGGTTTACATAACACCTGAAACAGTAGGTCTAAGAAAAGCTATCCTGCGCTGGAGGACAATACTTGCATCGCAGCCTGCTGCTGTCCCAGATGTGCACGTGACCGACAGCATTCAGACGCATGTCATCCTGGGGAGCACTACCACCGACCATGCGCTTCTCTACAGGCGGGTTCACTGAAGACGTTGGCTTCCCAACTGTATTTTTTTCCAGCCGCGAGAAGGGTCTCCGCGACGCTTGCCTGAAATCGCAAGAGGTTGACAGGCTCCTTATTCAACTGGGAGCAATGCCGCTGGTGCAGAATTTAATCGTTTACTGCTGCGATCATCAGAGTGTGATAAAATAGGTACAGATACAATCTTCGAGATTTTATGCGGAACTTGTACAGTTCGATCAAGTAGTCGAGGAAATCCAAACCTCCCATGAAGTGGTTGTATGTCGCCACAATTCCTGGCTGTGGTACTAGGATGAACATTTTTCCTTGTTATCCCGTCTTCACAAAGTTCCGATTTGTTCAGCGGGCACATAGTTGGAGACAAGCGTCATGGTTCTATTATCGTATCACCTTACTACTGATATATTCTTTATATTATCGACCACATAACCGAACGCGCCACGTCGCCCCTTCTTCAGGTTATTTTCAGACTTTAGTTGGCAGTCCTTTGGCCGATTGTTTCTGAATTTTGACAACGCAGTCACAAGGTCTAAGCTGTTGAGGTAATGGTTGGGAGCACTTTGTAATCTTTCCGCTGTGTCAGAAACTCGCATATCTTAAAGGGATACAGAATCGAAACTTGAAATATAGAAAAAACATCAAGAAATGAGTTCAATATGATTAGCTAAGCCTGCAATGAATGATCGCTATGGTCGTATTTTGAGCAGATGGCTATATTTTGGGTTCGAAATGCCGGGATTTTGGCGAGCGCTTCAAGATCAGCCATCGAAGAGCGCGCTGCATCTCGGGAGATCCGGCAGACATCTTGAC